>JXCR01149059.1:21999-59469 GCA_002079205.1 Phalaenopsis hybrid cultivar
AATTTCCCATTTGTAACACCACTTCTTCTATAGACAACTTCTTCTCCTTAAATTGTGGATTACTCTTAAAACCTGGAGGATAAGTAGGTTTATAATTATTATTCCCTTGATTGTTCTAGTTTCCCAATGGGTTTACTTGATTGTTTCCCCATTGCTGATTATTACCACCCAAAATATTATTCCAGTTAAAGTTGGGTTGGCTCATCTAACCTTGGTTATAATAATTTGAATATGGGTTATCTTGCTTGTTATTTATGGCATTCAAAGTCTCTAATGATTCAATCACAAAAATTGGTTGAGGAAAATTCATTCCAAATTGATTTAGCTTTCTTGAAATTGCAGTAACTTGATTTACTAACATTACAAAAGCATCAGTTTCATTAACATTGCCTACTTTATTAAGATTTACCCTTTCAGAAGGCCATTAAAAATTATTTATAGTCATCTCTTCAATTAAAGCATAAGCATTAAATGGTTTTGATATCAACAAACCACCAGCAGCGGCATCGATAATAGATCTAACAGATCCAGCTGATCCATTATAAAATGTTTAAATTATTAACCAATCTAGTATAGTATGGTGTGGACACTTTCTTAAGAGTTCTCTAAATCATTCCCATGCTTCATAAATAGATTCTCCTTCAAACTAGAAAAAAGATGTAATATCATTTATAAGCTTCATAGTTTTTTATGGTGGAAAATATTTTGCAAGGAATTTCTGCGCTAAATCACTCAAAGTTCTGATAGATTCAGGTGATAACGATTGTAACCATATCTTAGCTTTATCCCTTAATGTGAAAGTAAATAATATAATTCTTATAGCATCATCTGATACACCATCATATTTAAATGCAGCACACAATTCTAGAAAATTGGCAAGATGTAAATTTGAATCTTTAGTTGGTGCTCCCCCAAACTGATTATTTGATACCATTTAGATAATAGTGGGTTTAAGCTCAAATGAATTAGCCACTATAGCGGGTTTTTCAATACTACAATGAAGTTTATCCACTATAGGGTTTGCATAATCTCTTAAAGATCTAAACTCTTCAGCATTTTGATTATTTTGATTTGTCATTTCTTGAAATTTTTCAATAATTTTTAATTCTTTAATTTTTTTAATAGTTCTTTCTAATTCAGAATTGTAAGGCACAAGTCATGTGGAGCCTAAGTTACACATACATTACTAAAAAATACATAAAATAAAAATAACTATAACAATAAAAATAAAAACACATAAACAAAAACTTTATATAAAAACAACACTACAATATTCCTATAATAAATATTCAAGTTTAAATAAGACTTTTATAAAAATAGAAATTTTGTTTTTTAAAAACTTTTTGAAATTTTTTTAATTTTTTCCAGCAATGGCACCAAAAACTTGATCCTGACTTTCTATATAGATGTTTATTGTGATGTATGCAATTATATGCTTAATTTCCTTAATAATGATTCCAATTTTGCAACATAACCAAAAACTTGATCCCAAGAAAAAGTTAGGTAATTTTTCCACTAGGAAGCAAAGAAGAATATAGTTATAATATTTAAATATGGGATACTACGCAAGTATATGTATCGTTATCAAGTAATAGGACTTTCTGAATAAGCCCCGAATATCGAACCCACAGAGAAAACTGGCAATATGTACCTTAAAAAACTAGAAAGTTTAGATGACAAAATCTACTTAGCAAAATATTCTTACTTAAACTTAAGATGCAATAATATGAATGAAATTTTGATTTTTTTTAATAATTTTTGGATTTATGAAAATAAAGTAGCAACTAATTAACTTAACTAAATATTTGTAAGTGTAGGAAATATAAGTAAAATATCTTTTTCCTTATCATGAATAAGTAATAAGTATAGAAATTTTGTTGTGAAAGTATGTTAAATGTATTGTGTCAAATAGGAGCAATAATATTTTTTACCCTTACTAGAGATGCTATAAAGAACATTGGTTAATCTATAGTTTGAATAGTCTTGAAGATCAGTTAGGTAGGGAAGATGCTAGCTCTCACTCTAGTTCCCTCTTCTCCCTTCACCTGGGGACTAACATCTCGTATCAAAAATTAAAACTAAAAATCAAATTGGGGGTTTTAGTCTGTCACATAAAAGTCCACTAATTCTACACGCTTAAAAATTTTATTTCCCTATTTATTTGCACTTAATCCCATGAACTACAATCTCATCCATGAAATTAATATGTGATTCTAACCATTTATTGATTGAGACAATACCATCTCAGATCTTACATGTTCTCAAAACAGGTATTAACATCTTAATTGGCCAAATCAAGAAGTAAATGAAGTGCAAGGTTTCAAATCATCACAAAATCAATGGAGAAAACACAAACACGCATGAGTTTAAAAGTAGAAATCATGTTCACAAACAAGAAATCTAAATTAAATCTAAGTGTAGTAACAAAAATAAACACTTATCTCAATTTCTCTTCACCAAATGTCTTGAAGTTCTTTTGACATCTCTTCCTTCACTAACAATACAAAACTAACACTCAAAATAAAAAGAAAGTGGCTGGCGGTGGCGACTTGGATGAATGATGGCTCTAATGGCTGATGGTTAGCTTCTTCTCTTGATGATTAAAGTCTTCTTTAATAAAAATCCAAAAGGTGTTTGGGTGTCTCTTCAATGAATCTTTTAGAAGTTTCTCTTTTCAAAAGCCAATTAAATGAATCTTCATGTCCAANCCAAAAGGTGTCTGGGTGTCTCTTCAATGAATCTTTTAGAAGTTTCTCTTTTCAAAAGCCAATTAAATGAATCTTCATGTCCAAGGGCTATTTCTCACATTTTTACCAAGGGTCAAACACCTCTTCAAAAATTCCTTTAAATTCAATGAATCATCAAATAAATACTTCTAGCGCTTAAGTGTGAGGTACCCGACGCTTAGGCGTCAGTTCTGGGCACTTAGGCGCTCTAGTTCAATTTTGCACCTTCATCATTTTTTTCTCCAAATTTGACCTTTTTTACTCCTTTTAAAACTTTTCATCTAGTTGATTGTACCTGAAAAAAAAAACACACAAATACATTTCATTAAAGCACAATATCTCAAAAATAGGCATAAACCTTCATCATTTTTGCTCCAAATTTGATCTTTTTTCACTCATTTTAGAATTTTTCATCTAGTTGATTGTACCTGAAAAAAAAACACACAAATAGCTTTCATTAAAGCGCAATATCTCAAAAATAGGCATAAAAATGTGTATAAAAATACTATATATTTTAGGTGTATTAACAAACAACGAAGATACAAACAGACTGAGGATGACTTCAGATGATGATCAAGATAAAACACAAAGCAAAGGATGCTCCTCTACTAAACTTTCCTTAGTCTTAAATAGCATAAACCCTTAGAACTTTGAGGTTGTTCGTCTAGTATAACATAANAACGAAGATACAAGCAGACGGAGGATGACTTCAGATGATGATCAAGATAAAACACAAAGCAAAGAATGCTCCTTTACTAAACTTTCCTTAGTCTTAAATAGCATAAACCCTTAGAACTTTGAGGTTGTTCGTCTAGTATAACATAAATTTTCACTTTATTTTTTTAGGACTTTGTTCAATCATGTTGTGCAATATAAACCCTAACTCTTTTTAGGACTCTGAGGTTGTTCATTTGGTACGTTAAATAACAAAATTATGTAGTTAACACATCAAATAAAAAAAGGTAAAAACAGTGAAATTAATGTTGCTACGTTAAATTCACCGTAGCTGCAGTGAACTCATTATGGCTTCAACTAAATTGTCTATTAATTCCTTATACTACCTTAAGAAATTGTGTAATTTGGTTATCAAGAAAATTGAGTTGCAGCCTACAAGAGAGAGACGTTGTACGGGAGAAAGGAACAGCATCGACGAGAGAGAGTAAGGTCGTCAGTAGGAGAAGACGTTTGCCGCGGGAACGTCTGCGTTTGCATGTGAGCGACTATGCAAAGGCTGCTACGGGAGCGTTTGTGTGTGACTGTGGAGAGATGAAAGAAATGATGCAACAACTTTCTTCATGCGACTGTGAAAGGGATGAAACTAAGGATACGACTGTGGGACTTCTATTGCGATATGTGTGAGAAAATAGAGATTTTTGTCTCTTTTATTTGCCTAAACTGTGAGGCGTACTGGGGGGAAAATTGAGCTCTAGAGGCGTATAGGGTTATCTGGTGTGTAAGCCCTGTTAGGTTGAACTCCCCTCGTGGGCTTGGGGTGAACGGGCTTGTGTCCTACCCATGGGTGCGCCCCATTAACATCTCTTAAAACAAATTTCTCTAGTGAGCTCTCATAGTAATTTCAATCGAGCTCGTGATCCTATAGTTAGTGTTGCAAGTTGAGCCTGAGCTCGAGCTTGTATTTCTAAAAAAGAGCCAAGTTTGAGTTAGGCATAATTCGAGCTCGACTCAATATATTTGGACCCTATCCCCTTTCATTAATCACTTGGATGACTTCTTGGGCTAAAATGACCATTTCAATCAAAGCTTGTGAACTTCTTGTTAGCACTGCGGTTGTGCTCAAATTTAAACTTGCATTCTCACAAATGAGCTTAGCTCAAGGTAAGCTTCCAAACTCAGAGGTAAGCTTGACACATTACAATTCAGTGTTTATATTTTTTTATTAAAAGAGCAACCCGTGACTCCTAACGCGTTAAAACATAAAAAAGTTACAAAATAAAAGAGGGATAGAGGATCCCCAACTAAAAAATAAAAATACATTATAATCTTAGGGGTTCCATAATTCACAGTACAACACAACGTAAAATACGAAAAGGTACATTAAAACCAAAAAACAAAGGACCCAAAAAAGGTAATCTTCAAGCTGCTCCTTTCCCGCGCAAAAGAAAAAGTACTCCGTCTGGAAATCGTTGCTATAAACTCCTTAGAAATGACGACCTGCGGGCATAAAAACCTAACAAATTGCCTCGACAGCATCAGCGAAATAACAGAGATCCGCAGGAGGTCGAGCCAAAAAATCTTAAAACCTTAAAAAAGAGTTAGCCTTGAGATAATGCTGCCAGCAGCTGTAGTGGAACAAACCAAAAAATTACCAACTGCGCAAATTCTAGTCCACTCATGAAAGCTAATCCAGAAACATAGCCACATAACGAAATAAATAGAAGGTGGTATAACTGTAAAACAAGGAAACCAGCCACCAGGAAGAGCTAAAGCACGCCATAACCAAATAGCTTTATCCATATGTAATTCCATAAACATAGCCAAAACCAAATAAGGGGATGGTGGTATAAATGTAATGCATTCCCCAGGCTGTCCAAAAAGCTCCACGCCATAACCACATAGCCTTAAAGAAAATAGCTTGCAACAACATAGCCAAAAACTAAATGTAGGGATGGTGGTATAAATGTAAAACAATGTAAACATCCCCCAAGGAAAAGCTAATCCATATCCAAAAAGCCTTAACCGAGTTTGCATCCAGAAAACTAGCCAAAAACAAATAATGAGATGGTGGTATAAATGTAAAACATAGAATGCATTCACCAGGAAGTCCAGCCAAACCGAAAATAATATAGAAAGGATAATGTCGTAGAATGCTAAAACACTAATCCTTCCCATAACAAACAACCAATCACAAAACCATGCATTAACATCTAAGGTAATGAGAATCAAACAGATCACCATTCAGAAGGGTGCGAAGATGCGGCATGGGTAAAGCGCCACAACTAACATTAATAGAATGCCTAGCTAAACGAGCTAACCAATTTGCAGGAGAGTTACCTTCTCTGTAAACAAAAAACAAATGAAAACCTAGATTGTATCAATGAATATAATCACGAATTCGATTCATATTGGCAAGAAAATCCCATTGAGGCATAGCGACATGTAGAACTCATCCAAAAGCGTTTGTGAATCCGTCTAAAAAATGATTTTAGTAAGTCTAAGACGAGCCCAACCTGAACAACTAAAAGAAAAGCCCAACTTTCAGCCTCCAAATGAGAGGCAACACAAATCGGAGAAGCAAAATAATAAAGACACTGCCCAAAATGATTCCGAAGGATCCCACCCGCACCAGCCNGTTTGGTACGTTAAATAACAAAATTATGTAGTTAACACATCAAATAAAAAAAGGTAAAAGCAGTGAAATTAATGTTGCTACGTTAAATTCACTGTAGCTGCAGTGAACTCATTATGGCTTCAACTAAATTGTCTATTAATTCCTTATACTACCTTAAGAAATTGTGTAATTTGGTTATCAAAAAAATTGAGTTGCAGCCTACAAGAGAGAGATGTTGTACGGGAGAAAGGAAGAGCATCGACGAGAGAGAGTAAGGTCGTCAGTAGGAGAAGACGTTTGCCGCGGGAACGTCTGCGTTTGCATGTNGGAGAATCAAACAGATCACCATTCAGAAGGGTGTGAAGATGCGACATGGGTAAAGCGCCACAACTAACATTAATAGAATGCCTAGCCAAACGAGCTAACTAATTAGCAGAAGAGTTACCTTCTCTGTAAACAAAAGACAAATGAAAAACTAAATTGTATCAATGAATATAATCACGAATTCGATTCATATTGGCAAGAAAATCCCATCGAGGCATAGCGACATGTAGAACTCATCCAAAAGCGTTTGTGACTCCGTCTAAAAAATGATTTTAGTAAGTTTAAGACGAGCCCAACCTGAACAGCTAAAAGAAAAGCCCAACTTTCAGCCTCCAAATGAGAGGCGACACAAATCGGAGAAGCAAAATAATAAAGACACTGCCCAAAATGATTCCGAAGGATCCCACCCGCACCAGCCGCACTGGAGGTCCAACTGCCATCCATATTAATTTTAATCCAGTCCGTAGGTGGGGGTTGCTATCTGAAAATGGTCATCCTACCCACTTTAGACTGTGTAATATCCCCTGACAAAGATAAGGAACGGCAGGCACGTTTGAAATGAGCCAAAATGTTATAGACAGTAATATAAGGCGCAATCAAATTGTTTCCATACCTAGCTTCATTCCTCGCCACCCAGATGAACCAAAGAAAAGCAAGTGGAAACCAACGCATATTTNTTATCTGAAAATGGTCATCCTACCCACTTTAGACTGTGTAATATCCCCCGACAAAGATAAGGAACGACAGGCACGTTTGAAATGAGCCAAAATGTTATAGACAGTAATATAAGGCACAATCAAATTTTTTCCATACCTAGCTTCATTCCTCGCCACCCAGATGAACCAAAGAAAAGCAAGTGGAAACCAACGCATATTTTTATCCACAGAAATAGCAATTTTCCATATATGGAGATAATCCTCAATAGAAGAAGAAAAAGGTCATTTTAAATTGAAATGGTTACCCAACATATTCCAAATATCTGCAGCAAAAGGACAAAGAAAAAAAAAATGCGGAAACGTTTCGGACTCCTTTTTACATAAATGACATCGAGACACCATTTTCAAACCTTTAANTAAAAATGTCATTTTAAATTGAAATGGTTACCCAACTTATTCCAAATATCTGCAGCAAAAGGACAAAGAAAAAAAATGCGGAAACGTTTCGGACTCCTTTTTACATAAATGACATCGAGACACCATTTTCAAACCTTTAAACTTCAAAATATCATCCAAGGGCAGAAAATTAAGAAAAAATCTCCATAAGAAAAAAGAAATAGAAGGAGAAATAAGCTTGTGCCAAATAGCCTGACTCCACCTCCAAGCATTATAAGGATATCTATTAGTATAAAGCATTTTGGTGGGGGAGAATCCAACAGTAGATTTTCATAGAGGAGTGTNGATTCAAAATATCATCCAAGGTCAGAAAATTAAGAAAAAATATCCATAAAAAAAAAAGAAATAGAAGGAGAAATAAGCTTGTGCCAAATAGCCTGACTCCACCTCCAAGCACTATAAGGATATCTATTAGTATAAAGCATTTTGGTGGGGGAGAATCCAACAGTAGATTTTCATAGAGGAGTTTCTTTCAAAGTACGCTTTATGGGAAGTTTAGCAATCTTAGCTGCCTCATGCACACCAAAAAGATCATTAAGTTTATTGACATCCCAATTACCATGAAGCCAAAGATCATAAATAGTTAAATCAGGTGGGGTACCCTGCTACAACATGAGATTGTCACCCAGCCCCCCATTGATCAAGCCAAACTAAAATATTGCCCTCACCAACGTCCCAAAAAAAAAAATTACGGGCCAACGTTCTCATTTTAAGAATGGCTTTCCAAATTCTAGAATCACCAGCCTTCCATTGAACAACAGACGGTTGATGGTAAGAGCAATATTTATGATAGAGGAATTTAGCCCATAAGGAATCATTGGAGCGAAATTTAAACCATGGCTTGCACATATTAATGCTAGAAATTTGATCAAGACTTTTGAGTCCTAACGCTCCATATGATATAGGCTTGCAAACTTTATGAAAAGAAGTCTAATGCTTATTAGAATANCCCTGCTGCAACATGAGATTGTCACCCAGCCCCCCATTGATCAAGGCAAACTAAAATATTGCCCTCACCAACGTCCCAAAAAATAAAATTACGGGCCAACGTTCTCATTTTAAGAATGGGTTTCCAAATTCTAGAATCACCAGCCTTCCATTGAACAACAGACGGTTGATGGTAAGAGCAATATTTATGATAGAGGAATTTAGCCCATAAGGAATCATTGGAGCGAAATTTAAACCATGGCTTGCACATATTAATGCTAGAAATTTGATCAAGACTTTTGAGCCCTAACGCTCCATATGATATAGGCTTGCAAACTTTATGAAAAGAAGTCTAATGCTTATTAGAATAACCACCTGACCAGAGAAACCGATTGAAAAGCCTCTCAAGAGAAAGTTCAGTGCTCTTCTTGAGATTAAGAATTTGTAAGGCGTACAAACGAATATTAAATAACACACTTTTAAGCAAGGTGAGTCGACCCCCGTTAGAAATAAAGATATTCCTCCAATCATCAATTTTATTTTTTATCCTTTCGACCACCTCATCTAATTGGGTTTGCCTATGACGCCCCCTCAAAAGGTTGACCCCAAGATACTTAATGGGAAAGAAGGCAGAGTGAAAGCCAGAAAAAGATATAGCCCAAGAGGCAACAGAGCTTTTAACATTCTTCCCAAAGAAAAAATTACATTTTTCTTTGTTAAAATGTAACCCAGAAACTTGTTGAAATTCCTCAAGAGCCCTCATTAACACCTTGATTGTAGATTTACTAGCATTATAGAAGAGGATAGCATCATCCGTATAAGCGAGATGACTAACAAGAACCGTGGACTTATGACTGTAGTGAGTGTACGGCTTGTTAAGCTGCATATTNCTCATTAACACCTTGATTGTAGATTTAATAGCATTATAGAAGAGGATAGGATCATCCGCATAAGCGAGATGACTAACAAGAACCGTGGACTTATGACTGTAGTGAGTGTACGGCTTGTTAAGCTGCATATTATTGAAAAGGCGAGAGAAGTAATTAAAAACAATGATGAAAATGGTAGGAGATAAGGGATCCCCTTGCTTGATGCCTCTCCGGGCAGAGAAGAAACTGTAAGAATTTTCATTCACCATCACACTGTAGTGATTATTCTGAACCCACCGTTGAATTAAGGAGATGAAATTATAGTGGAAGCCACGAGCATGCAAAATGTTAATGATAAAGCCTCANTAGAGAAGAAACTGTAAGAATTTTCATTCACCATCACACTGTAGTGATTATTTTGAAGCCACCGTTGAATTAAGGAGATGAAATTATAGTGGAAGCCACGAGCATGCAAAATGTTAATGATAAAGCCTCAACTAATAGTGTCAAATGCCTTTTTAATGTCAAGTTTTAAGATCATATTACCACCCCGACATTTTTTATCAAGATCTTCAATAAGCTCTTGAGCAAGTAAAATCTTATCAGTGATTTCACAACCCTTAACAGAAGCAGACTAATGAGGCGAGATAATTGTAGGTAACATATGCTGAAGTCTAGAAAGCATCAATTTACTTTAAACTTTGGAAATAACAGAGGTGAGAGAAATAGGACAAAATTTATCCCAATTAGACTTATCATTACCCTTAGTGATAAGCACAATCATGGAAGAAGTGAAATACTTCCTAGGGTCTTCTCCCCGAAAGAAACTTTGGACGGCGAGGGTGACTTCCTTCTTAATAAGATCCCAACATATATATATGTTGTGAGATATGCACTTCAAGGCAAAGAAATGAAACGCAAAGAACACAAGTAGACACAGATCGTTTAGGTGGTTTGATCCAACTGGATCTACGTCCACGGGAGGGAATCAATCAAATAGTTCACTAAGGCAAAAGAAAGAGAATACATAGCTTATACATAGAGACGAACTCTCATCTTCCTTCTATGACCTCCCTCTCAAGCAACACCTTGATACAAGGCCTCAAGATGCTTCATCTTCCTTCTAGGGCTCACTCTCAAGCGACACCTTGATACAATGCCTCAAGATGCTCTCCTCCTCTCTAGCTCTCTAGCTATTCTCTCCTTCTTTGTGGTAGCTTAAGATATCTTCTCTTCCTCTCCTAAGCCTCACACCCTCTCTATTTATAGAAGCAAGAGAGTGATATGTGGGAGGTAGGTGAGCGGTAGGTGAGATGTGGTAGGTGAGCGGTACCACATTACAAAAGTTCCATTTTACCTTAGTTCAATAATTGGGGGTCAAAATAATAATTCTCCACCTTGACCCTCAATTGAGAAGCTTCGAAGTAAAGATTCCCTCCACCTAGCCCCTGAGGGGCCCTCAGCCTTTGTTTGAGTTTGTTAAGTCCAAACAGTACATGGACTTAGCAATCATGGCGCTTCTGATAAGAGAGTACAACCCCTTTTTCCTAACTCCTTATATGACGACACGAGGGCCTTTGGTTACTCTGATGCAGTCATTCTCTGCCTTGAACGAGCATCTGCTTAACTCCAGCGTACCTAAAGAAATCAAATTTCTTTTTAGCTCTGGTATGTACCTGACATTTTTCAGTACTCGTTCAACTTTATCAAACATCCTTATCCTGATTGATCCACTTTCAACAACCCTATGATCTTTATTGTCTCCCTGTATAACGGACCCATCATTTTCCTGTTGCAGTGTCTCAAACCAGTCTTTGTGAGGACACATGTGGAAAGACACCTCTGTTGCAGTGTCTCGAACCAGTCTTTGTGAGGACACATGTAGAAAGAACACCCTGAGTCGAAGGATCCACTGTATCTCGAACCAGTCTTTGTGAGGACACATGTGGAAAGAACACCCTGAGTCGAGGATCCACTTCTTACTGGATTTAAATTCTGTGATCACTAGGACCTCAGCAGAATCATAGTCATTAGTGGCTACGCTTGCTTCTCCTGATTCTTCTGTCTCTTCTTGGTACTTATTCTTCCTGTCTAGGCAGTTCCGCTAGAAATGACAGTCCTTGTGACAATGATAGCACTTGAAAGATCCCCTTGATGGCTGATTCCCGACATCCTTGCTTGACCTTGATCTGTATTGACCATTCCTTGAATCTTTCCTGTCTGATCTTCCTTTGACAATAAGTCTATCTCTGCTGACTTCCTTGTCCCTGTCATGCTTCCTCTGAAGTTCTTTAGCTCTAATCAGAGATTGAACCTCCTCCAGNTTAGGCAGTTCCGCTAGAAATGATAGTCCTTGTGACAATGATAGCACTTGAAAGATCCCCTTGATGGCTGATTCTTGACATCCTTGCTTGACCTTGATCTGTACTGACCATTTCTTGAATCTTTCCTGTCCGATGTTCCTTTGACAATAAGACTATCTCCGCTGACTTCCTTGTCCCTGTCATGCTTCCTCTGAAGTTCTTTTGGCTCTAATCAGAGATTGGACCTCCTCTAGAGTAATAGTATGCACCCTTCCATAGCGCATCGCATCCTTGAAATGCTTGTAGCTCTTAGGAATAGAGTTTAGCAACAGCAATGCCTTGTCCTCATCATCCATCTTGACATCGATGTTCTCGAGGTCGTCGATGATTTTATTGAACTCGCCGATCTGCTCTGAGACGGATTTGTCTTCAGGCGTTTTGAAGGAGTATATGTGCTGCTTCAGAAATAATTCCTCCTTCCCGCAGACACTCCTCTGCGTCCAGCGGAACAAATCAGGAATTCCTCGTTTGTCTCTCGCATGAGAATAACTGCCTCTCAAGATCCGTCGCGCCTCACCAAACTGCTCAGGTCCTCCTGCTTCGCGAACTCCCGAACAGGGAACTCCCGGAACCCTTCTCGTGCAATCTCCCCCTCTTTCCTCTGGTCGAGCTGCTCACAAGACTGAACTCCTGCTCCGAAATCCTCTGTCGGCAGCCCTGTCGCAAATTTTCGGCCCTCGCTCGCGGACTGTTCCTTCTCCGTCTCGCCAAACCGCACAACCTGCGGTGTGAATCCAGTCGATCAAAGCTTCCACTGCTCACTGAATCTGTCGCTATTCGGCTGCCTGTGATGCGATCCGCTTGCTCCTCTGTTCATGAATGTCAAACTTTTCTTCTTCGTCGCTGGCCGCGAACACCTTTACGCGGACACCTCTAGCAAAGAAGTATGGATCTTCCCATAGACAACACAAATTGTTGTGAGATATGTACTTCCTAGCATATAAATGAAACGCAAAGAACACAAGCAAACAAAAATCGTTTTCGTGGTTCGATCCAACTGGATCTACGTCCACGGGAGGGAATCAATCAAATAGTTCACTAAGGAGAGAATACATAGCTTATACATAGAGACGAACTCTCATCTTCCTTCTATGACCTCCCTCTCAAGCAACACCTTGATACAAGGCCTCAAGATGCTTCATCTTCCTTCTATGGTCTCCCTCTCAAGCGACACTTTGATACAATGTCTCAAGATGCTCTCCTTCTCTCTAGCTCTCTAGCTATTCTCTCCTTCTTTGTGGTAGCTTAAGATCTCTTCGCTTGCTCTCCTAAGCCTCACGCCCTCTCTATTTATAGAAGCAAGAGAGTAGTAGGTGAGAGGTAGGTGAGCGNATGTCAAGGATTTTAATGTGTAAGAATATTTTAAATTATATGTTATAAGAATATGAAGTTGATTTAGCGTTTTTTAAACTATCGTACTTCATTTATATAATTCAATTTAGTGTGTGTGTGTGTCTATATATATATATATATATATATATATATGTATATATATATATATATATNTATTTTTTTTAACAAAAATGCATAATGCTCTCAAATTCAATTTTTTTCAAAAGAAAATTGCCTTATGATATTCCTATCAAAATTTGGTTAAAATATTTTGTTAAGAAGTTGCCCATAATTTTATACACAAATATGGATATATGGGGGTTTTTTGTCAAAAAATTCTCTTTCTGAATCGGGCCCACTTGTCGAAATAGTTGAATCAAACCCACCTGCCAAAGTAGTTGAATCGAGCTCATTTGTCTAAATGGCTAAATCGAAGCCATCTGCTGAAGTAGTTGAGTCGAGCCTACTTGCCAAAGTGGCTAAATTGAGATATCCTATCAAAGCAACCGATCGGATCATTCATGCCTTCCTCATGAACATAACCAAGCCTATTTATATGGGGGTAGCAATTGAAGGAAACCATCATGACCGATAAGAATACCATTGAATCAATAATTAAAGACGTCAAATGACATTAAAGATTTAATTCCTTCACCAAAACACCAAGAATGTTTATCATATTGGCAGTAATTGACATTCGATGGCAATATGTAGCATCGATATCGCATATTTTTCACAAAGATGCTATAAAAAAGCATCGTGTAAATACAATTGTACAGCGCTGACTTTTCTCCCATGTATGTAAGAGGAGTGAGAAAAGTGGAGGATTCATCCCCTTCCTCTTGAAAAGAAAACTCAATTTGGGGCTATGGATGGGGAATATCTCTCTTCCCTTGGGAACCTTAGAGGAGCCGCCTCTTCCTGGCTTATTGGAGATCAGAAACTAATACATTTTTTAAGATCTCTTCAAATGAATTTTGTCAATCACACTCTCTCTGCATCTCTTCTATGATACAAGGTCTTTTACCAGATTATATGTACTCTCAAACCATATCGGACCCTATTATATAAAAGGATTCAACAATAATAAATTTAAAATCCTGAGATTTATTAAGAATAATATTGTATTTAACTCCTATCAAATAAATCTATGGATTTTAAAATACCTGACTAAATTTAAATAAGATTTTCTTAATTAACTATTTTTATTGATTCACATGTAAAATATGATTTTATTTTATTTTTTTTGAAAAAATGAGTCACTTATAGAAATTATCAAAAATATATAATTGACATAAAGACATGGGAGGATTTGAAAAATGGCTTTTGGTAGCTGTTGTTCAGCTATTGATTTACTTATATTATGATTTAAATTTTAGCAATGGTTTTCCAATGAATGATTTCTGTAGCACTAAGTGGTTTGATATGGCCCAATGGGCTAAGCTAATGGGCCCAGATTGGCCTTACCATTTGTTATTTAACAATTATTACGATCACCCACTACCATGTTCAAGCTGAACACTACAATATAAACAATTGGGAGAGTAACATGGGTAACTTAAAATGTTTTTTTCTCTAAACTTACATGAATTATAAAACTCATTTATTTATGTCGATCATGATCAAATTATTAGAGATATGAAAAAAATAATAAAAAAAGGTTAAATTTTATTATGAATTTTCGTCTTTGAGCGAGAATTAACATACTGTACTTAAGACATCAATGGAATATTAGTTTTGTAAAAAGAAAATAATATAAATTTAAAGTTTGAACTAAACCTTCTTATAAATATAACCAAACTCTTATCAATATACTANCGATCAAATTATTAGAGATATGAAAAAAATAATAAAAAAAAGGTTAAATTTTATTATGAATTTTCATCTTTGAGCGAGAATTAACATATTGTTCTTAAGGCATCAATGAAATATTAGTTTTGTAAATAGAAAATAATATAAATTTAAAGTTTGAACTAAACCTTCTTATAAATATAACCAAACTCTTATCAATATACTATATAATATTTTTGTTATGTGATAGCCAGTTACAAGTTTAGGTAGGTGGAACCCTCCGGAAAAAATAACTACATTATGCACTCCTAGATTTCCATCACACCCGAGTACAACTATACCCAAAAATGAGCTTCAAAATACAAACTCGCAAAAAAAAAATAACTCCAAAAATGTATGAGTATACTCCACAAAATAAAAAAACGACACCAATGAAGAAGCGTATTGTTGAACTTGTCTAAATGAACTGCCCCGAAAAAGTAGTAGTGAAATCTTTCAGTCAGTCATCACAAGTAATCAAATCCACATCTATTCACCAAAGTAATAATAAAAGAAAAACAATATAAGTGAAAAGATTTTGAGCAAAGGATCTGCTTAAATTCTCATCATCACCTCAATTATTTCATGTGCTACCGTAAAAAAACAACCATAAACAAACATGCTTAGTAAAAAAAAATAATCTTTTCCAATTACAATACAACTAGCCATTTTAATCTCATACAAATAGCAGTTGTTACTTCCAAACAATGTCATCATTAAAACTTCAGCCATCACCATTTATGCATGTAGAAAATAACAAAAAAGCCAATATTGGTTAAGTGTTTCCCAGTATCAGCCATATCCATAAAGCCAAAATACCTCTCATATTTACTGAAAAAACAAATGCAACGTAAACTGATAAAGCCTTCAGCAAGAAGTTTTTCACGCCCCCTTAAATTGATAAAGCCTTCCACATGAGAAGGGTGTTTCCCCTTATAGTATTTAGCAAACATATATTGAGCCAAGATGGATTTTAACTCCCTAAAGTTAAGCCATAATTTTATACAGTTTATTAATGCAATATGATTTAGATCTTTGAAACTCAATCCTCTTGCAAAACAAGGTTCGTATACTTTTATCTAGGAAGCTGACAGTTTCTTTTATTGATCACCAGACCATGGGAATTTATTAAATACTTTTTCAAGCATTGTTTGGGTACTCGATTTAATCCTCATCACTTGTAAAACATACAGAGGGATAGCATTTAATACACTTTTAACAATGTGATTCTCCCCCCAAAAAAGAGGAAAAAATTAGTCCACTCGATAACTCTCCCCTGATTTTTCCCACCACCTCATCAAATTGGATTTATTTTTTCTTTCCCTTAAGAAGATTCACCCCTAAATATTTGAGAGGTAAATCAGCCATGGAAAAACCAGAATATTGGTTCACCCATCTTCTTACTCCCATATTCACATTTTTACAAAAGAAAAGTTGAAATTTTGATAACATTAAAAGACATACCATAAATTTTATGAAATTTTAAAAGAAGTTCATGTATCTTTATCAAACGTACTTACATATATTGATAAATATATAGCATCATCAACATATGCAGAATGACTAATCATCATAGAAGCTCTATGATGATACTGAGTTCTATAAAATCTTCTTTGCAAATCATTAACCATTCTTGAAAAATAGTAAAAAAAATAAGTATAAAAATTGTTGGAGAGAGTAAATCACCTTGTTTTATTCATTTGTCTGATGAGAGGAAACCATTTAAGTTCCTATTTATTAGCATGGTGTAGTGGTTCCTTCTAACCATCTCTTGATAAGATTACAAAATCCTCCTGAATACCTATCCCTTTCGGCACATTTAATATGAATTCCCAACTAATTAAATTATGTTATTTTTTAAAATCCAATTTAATGATTAAATTCCCTCACCTTTTTTACCTATAACAGTTAATAATTTCTGAGCCAGTATAATATTGTCAATAATGTTTCTCCCTTTTATGAAGGTAGATTGATTTGTTTCTATTATCTAAGATAGGTGAGGTTGCAATCTAGCTATTACAATTTTGTTGATTACTTTAGATAAAACTGATGTTAAACATATGGGACTGAAATGTTCTCAGGGTGTTTTCTCCTTACCTTTTGGTATGAGAATAATAGTGGATGTGCAAAAATATTTTCACAAATCATGATCCAAGATGTAGCTTTGTTTTACAGGGATTACCTCGTCCTTAATGATGTTCCAACTCACCTTATAGGACTCAGCTGTGAAAACATTTGGTCTAGCTACTTTATTGTCATTTATACCTTTTAACGCTACCCATATTTCACCCTCTATCAGCATATTAGTGAGAATTATTTCACTGATGTAATGTGCATGATCTTGCAACATATCAAGATCAATATTTTGTGTTTAACCACAACGTTAAACAAGGTTTCAAAGTATGCAACATCACTTCTGCTTACGTCCTCTTGTGTAGTGAACCAACCGTTATTTTCATTTTTAATTCTCATTATTGTGTTTATTCTTCTTATTTTATTTTTGATGCATGTATGTCAATAGTGTGAATTTTTGTCTCCCTCAATAAAATGGGCTTTCTCTGCTTTCTGTTTAAGAAAGTCCTCTTGTCATTTTTTTGTCAATTTCAGTTTGTAGTGTGCTTCCTCTAATTTTCCCCTTATCTTCTCACTTACCTCATCTATAAATTTAACTTAGTTACCTCATGCTCCACTTTAGTCACCGTTTTATTCACATCACCAAATTCTTGTCAATTCCAATGCTTTAATGCATCAACCACTTTTTTATGCAATTGTCACAACACCTACCATGAACTACCCCCTTTCTTTTCCATCCAGTTTAATTTAACACAGTTGATGAAGTTGCAAGATTTATCCAAGTATTTAGAAAAATGAAATTAGTTTGTTTACGTTTTTCTGTGATGAAAATACTCAACAGAATTGGTCGATGATCAGACCTAGTACTGAGCAAATGAAAATTGTTAATTTGATGAAAATTTCATAACCAGCTTCGATGAACCAAAATTCTATCCAGCCTTTCAAAAAACGCTTCCCCTTTTCCATGTAAATATCGAGCCAACAAATCCTACATAAAAAAACTTTGCACTCAGATGCCCTTTTTGAACCACGACATTAAACTGAGTTCCACCAAATTTACTTCTCTTTTCTCAACATTACATGCGATCATGTTAAAATCTCTACCCAATCCAGTTCTCGATCACATTTTCCTTAAGTAGGATTATTTTATTCCATGATTCCAATCCCATTTTTTGAAAAGTGCTTGCATACACAAAATTAGCCCATCCTTTGAATGTATCCAGTTCAAACTTAACATGCAGGGACTATGTATCATCTTTTATGATATGAAGATTTAGCTATTTCCTTTAACAAAATCACACCTTATTATTTACATCTAAGGTAAAATTAAATCCAGTAAGTTTCTTCATTATTTTATTATTGTTATAACTAACTAAAGTTCCAAGATTGCAAATACTCATAGTCAATGGACCCTCATTAAGTGTTTCAGCATATCAAGGGCATAAGTGATAGTTATTCCCCTGATATTTCAAATCAGTAAATTAATCATAGTTCGAGAATATGCTTCTCCTAGTGGTTCTAGAAGGGTTATACCTGTTATCGCCATAAAAAAAATGATTGAAGTTCTGCTTTAATAATATTTCTACTTTATTAGTATTTCAATTCTTGTTCACCTCTTTTTTTCCTTATTGATTTTTGAACGATTCATTCCTCCTCAATATCATTTCTTGTCTCCTCCAACTTCTCCAAAATATTTATGCCCTCTATATTGGTATCATTAACCACCAAATAAATCATCTCTTCAGGTAAAACACAACGATGTTGTTTCTCCTCTAAGTTTCCTTTCACACAAAAAATCTCCTATACTAGATATTACTCTACCAGCGCAACCTCCACACCACATCACTATTCTTCGTTTCCTCACTGCCCTCAACCTCCCCATCCACCTCAGTCCCCTTTAGTAAAATTTCTTTTTCTTTTTTCAAAGCATAAATTATTCTCATAGTCAACCTGTTGTACATTGAGTTCCACTTCTCCACATTGACTGTGGTATTTCCCTATAATAATTCATTATAAGTAGGTGTAGGATTTACCTGATGAGTCTCCTCACGCTGTTGCACAACTTCATTTACATTTTTGTGATTCTTAAACACATTTACTTTAAATTCAAGGTCTAAAACATAGCAATTCTATGCGAGATGATCGAACATATGGCAATTATTGTAGTAACAAGGATTCTGCTCTACCAAAACCTTCTGCCAATACCTATCATGCGCTGAACCAATATTTCTTTAGGAACCACACTTGTGATGTCCCTCTCAATCAAAACTCTCGCTATAGAGGGTTTCTTTAGATTGCAAGTAAGAACATCTAGCTTCATCAGTCAGCCAAAGATAGCATCTAGGTATAAAAAGGATTTCATGATCGAACAGGTGTATCTTTAAACCCTAGAATCTAAACCAAATTGGTAGAATTGATGGTTCGATTTGCAGATCAAAGTCCACAGTCCACTTCAAAATCTTCAGCTAGAGATAAACTAAAACATAGATTTAACACAAAATTTCACTAAACACAATACACAAAAGAAATACGAGAGGTACGTATGCGTGCGCGCCTGTTGAATTCATTTAGGATATCAGATCCCGCTCATACAACATATAGACGACTAAGTAAGAAACAATATTCTGAAAGTGGATAGATGAACACTAAATTTAAGCCTTACCTCTTGTGTTTTAAGGGAAGTGGGAGAGGATCCAAAATTTTCCTCTTTAAGGAGGTAGAGCATCTCTTTTTATTTCACTCTCCTTATTGATTTCTGAACAATTCATTCCTCCTCAATATCATTTCTCGTCTCCTCCAACTTCTCCAAAATATTTATGCCCTCTATATTGGTATGTGATAACTAACACTTCAACAGATGATCATATCAATTTATCTAAGGAGGTCAGCGTCGGTAGATGGTACATGAGAACTAACACTTTATCATGCGAGGTTGGTGAATCATCTCAACAAGTCAAACTCGATAGTTAGTATGTGATAGCTATGTTTTTGAGAAAATGAGTCACCCACATTTGTTAGACCTCTAAAAGTATGTATAGATTTATTGTGTACAATTCATATATATATATACATAAATTTTTTTTTTCCTTTCGATGAATGAATGGGCCAAGCACAAATAAAAATTTAAAAGTATTTATTTGATCCGACTCACATTACTGGAAGAAGTGTTCCGCCGGTACAAGTTAACGGCACAAGCGCTTCGGCGCCGCCATCGCTGCTGCGGATTCGAACGAGCTACCCATCTCTTCCCGCTTTAACACGACGCAAAAATAATCCTTATAAAAAAAAGAAGAAGAAGAAATTAGAATCCTTTCCCCCGCTTTGCCTCCAAAAATCAGTCTATAAAACCCTCCAAAATCACAAGCGAAAGGCTACTACAGAAATCAAATCCTAATTCCTTTCCCCCTCTTCTTTCAAAACCCTAATCTCTCTCCCGCTCCTCAGATCCAATATCACCCTCATCACTCTCCTCCATGTCCGGCATCGAAAGTTCGAGCCTTGCGAAGAGTCATCTCCCCGTTCAATCTCCTGAGATCCTTCCCTGTCCGGTCAATCCTCACTTCAACTTAGGTTCTGAGGATTTCTCTGGTTTTCGATGCATAGTCACTGGCGTCGCTGACAAGGGAAAGGTGCTGGCGCCATCCGTTAATCCGTTCAGCTGCGCTCAGCCCGTGAGCAATGATTCTGTAATATTCGCTTGCTTAACCCTTTAGTTGAGCTTTCACTTAAGATCTGCAATTTTTCTAGCTTTATTATATTGTGACCTTTTGATATGCTTAGTTGTTATCTTACATTTTGTTGGTGATTTTTTTAATTATTGTTGTTATTATCTAATGTGACATGAGGAATATTTGTCTCGAAGTGATGTTTTATATCAAGAGTTGGATCATACATAGTTTAGTTTGAATTTCAATGGTTGATTTTTTTTTCATTTATGCGGTGAAGGCTTGCAGGATCTAGCAGAGTTTTTTGGAGGGTCTCTGATACCAAGTCAAATTTTTAGTTTTCTTTGATAAATTTCTTTTTACAATATTGTGGCTATAAATAACCACTATATATAATTGAAATGTTAAAATTTGGGACTAAAATTCTTTTAGCCATTAGAACATATCTTTAATTTAGGAAACATATTTATTTACAATCAATCTATATACGGAAGTGTACCAACTTAGAAATACTTTTAGAATCTCCAATAAGATTTGGGTATAAATGTAAAAAGTTAAGTTTTTTGGTGTTAGATATCTATACATACATAAGAAGGTGGTGGTTTGTGCGTAAATCTCTTTAAAGAGCTTTATACATTTTGAGTGTTTATAAAAAAGACGGATTGCTTTTCAAAAAATAAGTTCAAAATGAACTAAAAACAAAACAATTTGGATTAAAAACCTCCAAAGGTTGAAGGTTTCGGCTTCCTACAGAAGGATGCTTTGAAATATGGTGGAGGTTTACGGGATCTATTGGAGTTTCAAGGAGGTCTCTGATACCAAGTTAAATTCATGGTTTTCATTCATACCTTTCATCTTATAATATGGTAACTATGAATAATCTCTATACATAATTGGAATGATAAAATTTAAGTCTATAGATCTTTTAGCCATTAGAGCATATCTCTAATTTAGGAAATCTATTTATTTACAAGCAATCTATATACGAAAGTATACCAACTTGAAGACACTTCTAGAATTTTCAACAATATTTAGGTGATATGAATGTAAAAGGTAAAGTTTTGGTGTTAGATTTATAGATATATAAGAACTGGGTGGAGATTTTTAGTCTTTAATGGTCCAAAGAAGGACCATTCAAATACAAGTGGTGAATTGTTGGATAAAAATTATGAAGAAACTATGCTGCTTGAGCAACCTATTTTCGACTAATTGGACATCTAACCAATTATTTTTTGAGGTTGATTCCTTTTCCAAACCCCAAGTAAATTTCGAATCTCAATTCCTTCCAAAAGTACCACCTAATTGAGCTACTAGATGTATACCTGGAGTTAACTATGAACCTATTATTTGTTTCAATCCTAAGTATCCCATAAGCAATTATGGGTCCTATCATGGACTGTAAAGAAAAGAAAAGAGCCATTTGTGAATCAATTATCTACTGTTTATACCTACTAACATGCATGGAGCACTAGAAGATCTTAGGTAGAAGGAAGCTATGAATGAAGAAATGAATTCATTTCAACGGAACTCAACTTGGGAAGCTGTTGAGCTTCCTGAAAGAAAGAAACCCATTGAATTTGACAATTAGATACAAGACAGATGAAATCTTTTAACAAGTCAAAGCTAGACTAGTTGCAAATGGGTACACTTGAACTTATGGAATTGACTACATGGAGACATTCATATCAGTAACAAAAATCAATATTATCTGTATTCTCATATCCTTGGCGGTGAATTTTGGCTTGCCATTGCACCGATTTGATGTGAAGAATATAATTTTGCTTGGAGAACTTGAAGTAGAAATATACATAAAGTTGCCTTTTGGATGTAACTTGCAGTACACATTTGAAAAATGTCTTCAGATTAAAAAAATGGTTTGAAGCAACCTCCAAGAACATGGTTTGGAAGATTTACGAAGTCAATGAAAGCTTTTGGTTATAAGCTGAGTAACATAGATCATACCTTTTCTGTGAGGCATAATGAAAGAATGATTATTTGTCGCGATGTGTATGTAGATAAAATGATAATAACAAAAAATGATTCAAAAGAAATAAACATATTATAGAGCCATCTTGCTCGAGAATTTGAGATGAAGGACCTTTATCCAGTGAAATACTTCCTTGTTATTCAAGCATCAAGATCAAAGAAAGTTGTCTTTCTATCTCTATGAAACCATGCCTTTGATTTACTAAGTGAGACTAATATGGTATCATGTAATCCAGTTAGAACTCTTAGGGAAGAAATTTTGAAGTTAGGCATATGTAAAAATCAAGTTTTGAAAAACAAGGAGAGGTATAAAAGATTAGTTGTGAGAGTAATGTAACTTGCACATACTCGACCGAACTTAGCATATGCATCAAGTGTCGTGAGTTAATTTTTGCATTCTCAAAGTGAAGAACATATGAGTGAAGTTCCCGCATTTTCCGATACTTGAAGTCATCTCCAGGGAAAAGAGATTATGTTCAAAAAGGGGAATAATCTAGTTTTCCAAGGATACACTGATGCAGATTGGGTTGGATCAATCCATGATAGGTTATTTACAACATGATATTTCACTTTTGTAAGAGAAAATTTGGTCACTTGGGAGAGCAAGGAACAAGTTGTAGTTGCTTTATCTAGTGTTGAATATGAGTTCAGAGGAATGAATAAGGCAATATGTGAATTATTATAGATCTGTTATTTATTAGGAGATCAGTGTATTAAACATGACAACCTAATGAAGCTATATTTTGATAACAAGACGGTTTGTGATATCGGCCACAACCTAATTCAGCCCTATCGAACTAAACATGCAGAAGATATACATTTCATCAAGGAGAAACTAGAAGCAAGGATCATTAAAATGCCTCATGTCTCATCCCAAGCACAATTTGTTGACCTTCTCTCCGAGGCCGTATGAAGTTTAGTTTTTCATGATGGTCTCAATAAATTGGGAATGAACGACATCTACAAACCAACTTGAGGGGGAGCGTTGAAGATTCTAAAAATATTTTCAAGTTGGTATACTCTCATATATAGATTGCTTGTAAATAAATATGCTTCTTAAATTAGAGATATGTTGTAATGACTGAAAGATTTGTTCTCCTAAATTTTAGTATTCCAATTATGTATAATAGTTATTTATACCATCAATATTGTAAAATGAATTATATGATCAAACCAAGAATTTGACTGATCTTTCATCTTACATAAAAAAAAATTGTTATTTTAATTTTTAAAAAGTGAAATACCACGTTTCATGTATAGTTAAGGTGGCATTTATGCAAAAATTAAAATTTAGATATTAGATATGTAAATAAATAACAATTGAGTGGTATGCAAGTAAAATTTNTGAATCTCAATTCTTTCCAAAAGTACCACCTAATTGAGCTACTAGATTTATACCTAGAGTTAACTATGAACCTATTATTGGTTTCAATCCAAGTATCCCATAAGCAATTATGTGTCCTATCATGGACTGTAAAGAAAATACGAGCCATTTGTGAATCAATTATCTACTGTTTATACCTACTAATATGCATGAAGCACTAGAAGATCATAGGTAGAAGGAAGCTATGAATGAAGAAATGAATTCATTTTAAAGGAACTCAACTTGGGAAGTTGTTGAGCTTCTTGAAAGAAAGAAACCCATTGAATCTGACAATTAGATACAAGGCAGATGAAACCTTTTAACAAGTCAAAGCTANAAAATGAATTCATTTCAAAGGAACTCAACTTGGGAAGTTGTTGAGCTTTCTGAAAGAAAGAAACCCATTGAATCTGACAATTAGATACAAGGCAGATGAAACCTTTTAACAAGTCAAAGCTANCTAAATTAGAGATATGCTGTAATGACTGAAAGATTTGTTATCCTAAATTTTAGTATTCCAATTATGTATAATAGTTATTTATAGCATCAATATTGTAAAATGAATTATATGAATCAAACCAAGAATTTGGCTGATCTTTCATCTCACATAAAAAAAATTGTTATTTTATTTTTTAAATAGTGAAATACCGCGTTTCATGTATAGTTAAGGTGGCATTTATCTAAAATTAAATTTTAGATATTAGATATGTAAATACATAACAATTGAGTGGTATGCAAGTAAATTTTTCAATCTCTCTCTCTCTCTCTCTCTCTCTCTCTCTCTCTCTATATATATATATATATATATATATATATATTAANTTTAACTCGTTACTTCGTATTCTATATACGTTTTCCAGATTAGGAAAAAGGACCGAGCAATCCTTTTTGAAGCTAAGCCTTTCGAAGGAACAATAAAAGAAGAGCCGAAGGAAGCAATTGATCCAAAAGTTCTTCCTCGTGAGTCAGGAAAATTGCATAATAAAAGGAGAAAACCCACTCCATATGCAACTCAAGGTTCTGAATCAATGGATGGTATTTCCCTTTGTAGTTTACTTATTCATTGTTTTTGTTACCATATGTGATGGATATTCATCTAGAATAGTTTCCTCAAATTTATGTGTTTCAAGGAATAAATATTATTTTTATTATAGAAGATTTACATACATACCACTCAATTCCTATGTATTGACATATCTAACACCTAAACTTCAATTTTTACACACATACCACTTTATCTATGCATGAAAAGGTCCATTTCACTTTTTAAAAGTTAAAATGATGGTACCTTTCCTGTGACATTAAAGGTTTGGGTGGTATAAATGCAAAATATGATGTTTATGTGTAACATATGTAAATACGCCTAAACTTCAATTTTTAAATGCATACCGCCTTACCCATGCATGAAGAGGTGTATTTTACCGTTTGAAAGTTAAAATGAAGGTGTTTTGCGGTGATATAAAAGATTTGGGTGGTAAAAATGTAAAAGGGAAAGTTTAGGTATATGTAAATACATAAGAATTAGGTGGTATGTATGTAAATGCCCCTTTTATCATAGAGATTAATAATATTGAATAATTAGCTACTATTACTTTTTTACCAGGAACTACTATTGGATTGGGTGCTTCCAGTAGCTGTCGGTATGACAGTTCTCTAAGTAAGCTGACACCTATCTTCGATTGAATTATGAATTGCACTTTTACGGAATTAATGAGCATAGCTGCCTTATTTAGTCTCTAACAGTACGTCTCTATAGGTTTGTTGACAAAGAAGTTTCTCAACTTGCTTTTGGAGGCTAGCGATGGCACTCTTGATTNAACAAAAAATGATTCAAAAGCAATGGACATATTATAGAGCCATCTTGCTAGAGAATTTGAGATGAAGAACCTTTATCCAGTGAAATACTTGTTATTCAAGCATCAAGATCAAAGAAAGTTGTCTTTCTATCTCTATGAAAATATGCCTTTGATTTACTANAGAGTATGTTTGGGATAGCTTTTTACTCGTTTTGCGTTTCAGACTGCCACTATTACTTTGCTTGGAGAAATTATTTCTTATTATTTTTTAGTAATTTTTGTAGGGAGAAGTTCTTTTTATAATCAGATATGTTAAAATATGGTGGCTATAATGAAGCTGCCTTATATTTTGGAAAAAAAGTAAATATTTATAATTCTCATCACAACTTTCTAAATAGTTGGTTTTCCCACAATAGTTTTAAAACCACTGTTAGCCTAATTGTCTGTTTGGCATGACTAAAGTTTTTGTAAAGGTGTTTGTAAAATTGTGATGGGAAAATCAATTTCTTAAATGCTATGGTACAATTTTATTTACTGTCATTATATTTTAAGAGATCTAGTTGCAAAAGATAGCTTATGATCATAAAAAATTTCTAAAAGCAACAAAAAGATAGTTCCCAAATAGAACTATGGCAGATATCTGAAGTATAACACAGGCATAAATTATCCCAAACACACACTTAATCTTATTGCAACACGTTATTAATCGTTCATAGTATTCCTCTCTTGGTTCTGGGCAGGTTCAAAAGAGAAGGATGTATGATATAACCAATGTACTTGAAGGGATAGGCTTAATTGAGAAGGGTTTGAAGAATATGATACGATTGAAGTAATTGCTAAATCTGTTTTTGTGTTATTCTTCCGAATAATTACAGCAGATTCCTGACTCACATTCTTCCTTGCAGGGAAACTCACATGTCAAGACCAAAGGAAGCGGAAGAATATAAAGCTCGCTTGAGGGTACAGATTTAAAACTTATTTTTATTTTTTATTTTTCTGTTGTGGAGGTTCTTATGCTTCTATTGAAATCTCATTAGTATTGAATTTGAATTTATTTATATTTAAATTTAACTTACATATTACTATAAATAAGAGCCCTCAAGGTTTTTTTTAAGTTTGAAGCAATTGAAATTAATTTCCTATAAATAGGAGGTTTTTGGATTTGGATTTAATTTACATATTCCCGTAAATTATAATTTCTTGCTAATTTTATGATTTTTCCTTCTATAATTAGAGCGAATATTATGTGCGGAATCCGCACATGCGGATTGCTAGTGTTTAGGCAGTATTGTGGTAAATATCACTACAATAACACCAAATTCGCTCTTATCCACATGATATAATAAAATGCAGCTGAATGGAATCCTTGATACCATAATCTCTCTCTCTAAACGTTGGAAGCCTCAGTTTTTCTTTTAGTATTCCTAATATTTAAATTTGGTCCAAAACTCAGAAGAGGGATTTCTAAGAACTGTCAAGCAACTTGACTAGGTTACATTGATTGTAGAAATTTGAAATTCTAGGCTCCTCCCACCATATATATTAGTTTGCATTAGAGGAATTATTATGTACATAAAGAGAAGCCAAATAATTATCTTCAAATAAAGGGTCTCTTTGAGACAAATTTCTATCTGCTTTATGTTTTAGATAGTCACCACAATTCTATTAAGGGAATTGTTTTTTAGAAATTTTTCCGAGTAATGTGTTTTTTGCAATCATTTCTATTAAAGTACGGTGTCTGTAAGGAAGTTGTTGTTTGATTTATTGAAAAAAAAAATATTTATAATTCACACTGCAACTTTCTCAATATTTTACTCACAATTTTAAGATTACCTTAACAAATAATAAACCGTCCCAATTGAACTTTAAATATCATGATAGAAGAAGAGAGCTAGCACCCACACACCAACAAATACCTTTTTTTTTTCAACTTTTTTTTTTCCACCTTACACAACCATCTCACATACGATAGTATATTATATTAACATCAATATTTCCGATAGTAAATTATATTAACGTCAATATTTCTAAATTGTACCTATGCTGATTAAAAAAATCTCGGCTTCCCGTTGCTTTGTATCTATGTATTAAAGCTTACTCACTTAATAGTTCTTATAGTATTTTTTATTTTAATTATTGAAATATCCATGTGAAGTTTTTATTTTTATTTTTTTAATTATTATTACTTGTTCCACAATGTTCAGGCTGAAATAGAGGTTTTGCGGAAAGAAGAGCATAGAGTGGATAGATTGATCAGGTAAAGCCTCTGATAAGATGAACTCTTTATATTCTACTGTTCATTTTGTATCACTTAATGTATTCTTCACTCAGAGAAAGGAAAGAGCAAATTGCGGCTTTAACGCAAGATGAAAACAGCAGAAAGTATGATCTCATTTCCTCTATTTTAAAACCATAATTTAGGGCTTGTTTGAAATCAATCTTTGTTTTTTTTTTTAAATTTTTTTAACATATTTGTTTAATGTATTTTTTTTTTACATTTTTTATCTTTTGATTATAAAAGATAATTAATATATTTTTGAAAACACTCACAATAAATTTTAGATATTTTGAGTGCTTTTAAAAATTCAAATATCTCAGAATGTAAAATAAAATAAAAATGAAAAAGTAAAGTGATCCCAAATAACCCTTACTTTTCTTTTGTTTCTTCTTTAACATATCATTTTTATCCCCTTACAGATGGCTTTATGTCACCAGAGAAGATATAAACTCTTTTTCTTGTTTTGAGGTCTGCTTGATTGATTCTTCTCACATTCCACAATCAGTTCATACTAATTGATTTTTCTTAAGGAAGATTTACATACATACCACTCGATTCTCGTGTATTTCCATATCTATTACATAAACTTTAGTTTTTACATATATGATGTGAAAGAATACATTATGATATGTAAATACTAAAGAATAAAAAAGCAAGTTGTAGGGATTAGATATGTAAATACATGATAATTGGGCGGTATGTATTTAAATGGCCGTTTTTTTTTAATATTATTTATATTTTATCTGGTATATTTATTTCAGGATTCAACTTTGATTGCAATTGAAGCTCCACATGGTACTATAGTCGAAGTTCCAGATCCTAATGAGGTAAGAAACAAAGCCAATGGAAGTTTTTGTTTCCTTTCTGCAGTTTAGGCATATGATCAAATAACCCCATGTTCTGTTATTGAGCAGAGTTTTGAATTTCCACAACAGCTTTCTATGGTTTTGAGAAGCTCCATTGGTCCCATTCATTGTTACTTGTTAAGGTAAGTGTTGGCTTTGTATTTTTTATATATCTGTAGTATGTCATCACATCCATTCGTATTCATATATAAATATAAGTGGCATACACATACATGCCACACAATTCTTATGTATTTACATATCTAACGCCTAAACTTTTATATTTACATATATAACTCTCTTGCATTCATCGGAACATGTTTAAAAGTGAAGCATGCATTTTCATGCATAGGCTCATGACACCAGATATGTAAATTCAACAGAATTGTGTGCTACGTATGTAAATTTTCTTAAAAATATAAATACGTGAATATGAATAAGCACAATGTATACGTATATGCAAATACATATTAATATGCATGTATACATGCATTTATGTATATTTTTATGTACATGTAGTTATAATCTAGCTACCATCCAGCCAAACGATTGAATAAGGCCTTGTTCAGGTTGGCTATTTACATCTCTGGCCTTGTAATAATTAGTTAAACTCGGGCAATTATCAAGCTGAACATGATTTAAAATGACTACAACGCTAATTTGTGTTAATTGTTATTGACAGTCAGCATGAGGAAAGAATTGGATCTTTAGATTCAGACCAACTGACTAAAGGAATGGATTTGTGCTCCAAGCATGATTGCTTTCCATTGGATAGATTTTCGTCAGAGCCTTCCAATTTGGGGGAATCTTTGGGTGGCATGGTGAAGATTGAGCCTTCCGATTTAAATGTAAGGCCTCTCGTGTTTAGATTTACGCTTTATTTTCAGAAATTTTATAAGTAAAATTGGGGCATTTACATACATATCACCTAATTATATGTATTACATAACACCAAAACTTTGATTTTTTTACATGTCTTACCCAAATCCTTCATACTACATCAAGAATACCACCAGAATAATTTAAAGTTAGTTGTTAGATATGTAAATACGTAGGAATTGAGTGGTATGTATGTAAAAACCAACAATATTCACAGTAGCTTTAAAAAAACCTATTTTTCTTGCAACAATACTACAATATTTACCAAAAGTTGCAGCCGCATCAAAATGGACCCTTAAATGTTCATTTATACCCATTTTATATGACATTCTTTTGTTTGACGCAGGGAGAATCTGATTATTGGTTTCTATCAGAACTTGGAACTAGCCTTGCTGAAATATGGCCTGAATAGCAACATCAGATGTTTAGATGGATTTTTTTTTGGGTGCTATTCTACAAAAGCAGAATGATGGCTGCAGATGGACCACAATTTGATCCCTAGGTAAAAATGCAAAAAAAAAAAAAAAGAGTTCAAATTGGCCACCAAATTATTTAGAGTGGTTGATATTGACTATATTTTTTTCATTCTCCAATTTGATCCTTGGATTAAACAAAATTTGGACTCATTTGAGCATCTGATATCATTTGATATTGAAAGAAATTTTTGAGTGCCGCGTATCCCAGTTTATTGGTTGGCATCCATGGTATAAGACCCCTCCAGTCGGAGATTCGAATCCAATTGCTCTTAAGGAAGTGGTACTCGAATTGTTAGGCGCATTAGGGGTGGCTAGAGGCTCGTATAATAGTCTCTGACAATTTCTTCTAAAAAAGAACTACAAACTTTTGATGAGTTGAGGGATCAAATTGTGGATTGAGAAAATTTTGGTTCAAAATAAACACGCTCTAAATAATGTAGCGGTCGATGTGGTTGTGACCGATATGAATTTTAAATTCCTTGAATTTGCTTAGAGATTAATGCAATATAAAGAATTAATTGATTGTTTATATCTTGCACTCATCTGAAAGTAAATTTAAGGTTTTTAAAATTTATTCGGTTCAAATTTTTATCAGAATATTATATTCTGATCAAAGTTTTCTGTTCAGTTTGGGCCCAACTCATTTTATGTTAGCTTTCTTGTAAATATATGTATGATGGGTTGTAATGTGATTATATCTAATGAATTTTCTGGAGGAGATATTAATTGTAAACCCAATATAGTTTTCTAATGTTTGGGAATTAGTTAAATGAGTCATTTGGGTAAAGTTATGGGGTGTTCCAAAAACAGTTTTAAAACTGTTTAAGGGTCAGTTTGGGCTACTGTTTGGTTCGTGCGTTTTACCAGTTTATCCGAAACTACGTTTGGGTTTTTACACTAAACGCAGGCCGTGGGTCGACTCCTGCGGTCGGCCCGCGGGTCGCGTTTCAGGATAAATAGCTTATCTTGAAATTCACAAGTTGCCTCAAACGGATCCTAAATCTGTATTTAATGAGCTTTTATTATATAAATTATTTAGTAAAGTCAATCAAGTATGATTGTATTGTAGTTTGATTTCTTTAATTTAGCTCCAATTTAATTAAATCAAAACAAAAATAAATTTAAAAATTTAGTTTTGATTATGTAAAAAGTAAATGCAAATTAAAGCATAAAGAATGAGAAGGAAAATCTAATTTTATTTGATGAAATATTAGTTTGAAAACAATTTCTAAATTTCAAAGCATTAAGTAGTTAGGGAAATAGTTAAAATATTTGAATTTTAGTTTTGGTAAAGTTTAATAAGATATTATATAACTATTTAATTTTGAGTTTAAATGAATTTAAATCAAATATTTAAAATCATATTTTAAAACTATTTTCAAGGAAAATTGAATGAGCAAATGATTTGGTTTTTTGTACTATTGGATGACATGACATTGATCTACTAAAGTTTGCCACATTTTCATATTATTTATAAAAAAACCTTAGGACCTCTAAAGCTCCCCATTAAAACTTAAAGAGAGGTTAAATTCAATAGTCTTCATAAAGATAAATAAAAAAATAATAAAGTAAGATAAATAAAGATAGGCATGTCTATGATAATATTCTATTCTACTATAATTTTTTTGCAACTCTCAACTCAATTCGTAGTGTTCTATTCAAAAGTTGCACTCTAAACAAGAATAAAGTTACATTCAACATGTGTGCATTAAATTCAAAGTTATATACTATCATAAGGTTTAAAGATCCACAGCAAGCAGATGAAGAGCTATAAAAACAAACACATTGATAATGTGTAAAAACTAAATTAAATAAAGAAAAAAAAACTAGAAATACCGATATATTGTTACAAAGTACGAATGAAAGCTACCAATAACATATATGTGGTAACAAGCCTCCTGAGCATTAATCTTGAATGATGCTTTTGAACTCAATCAAACTTTAAATTCTTTCAAAACTCTCAACCCAATTCCAACAACATCAGTCTCCTTCTTTGACTTCAACTTTTTTTTTCTCCTCAAGTTCAAATACCTTCATTTTCAAAGCCTTCAAACTATTGGTATTCTTACTAATGTTAGCTTGTATCTCCACCAGCTCCTCCTGAGTACTCTCTATATCTTGATGTTGTAATGAGAGGGAAGTCATCGGGGTAGTCATCTCAATTTTGCACTCTATCAACTGATTATCTAAGGCCACAAATTCTTCAACTTTGGAATTATATCACCGCTAGTATTCACCCTGAAGAAATTTGACCTTGACAAATTCAAATTTCCACTCTATCAATGAAAAATTGAACCCTGCTTTAAGTTCGATCTTTTTCATCATCTGAAACAAATAATTTCATATCAAATAGATGAAGGAACATAAAACAAAGGAGATCAACATATGTGAAAAAAGTCTCACATGTTTTTCAACCTATTGGTACTCGGTGCATGAATGATTTAGTACTCTGCGGAATATAAATTTTTGAAAGAATGATCAGAGAATTTTTCCTCCCATCACTCCTCTTGCTTTACTTCGAAGGAAGAATTTCACAGTCACTGTCCTGATGGAGTCGCTTTGAAAGAGTAGTGGGACTCAATTCTAGACGCTTTTTCTCGGATTTCAACATCATAACATAAGATCATCTAGAGTATATAGAAACACCAATCTTGAACAAAACATTCTTCATTCATGACATTCTGATGTATTGTACCTCAAACTATGGATCTATGATGTTCCGAAATTCCAACATCTATAGTATGTCATCCATAGTGATCTGAAGGGGAGTGAGAATCTCAGACAATTTCCCCTATACATTCACAAAATTTCCAGCAATTCTTGACACTTCTTCTTAGATTTCTTCAACATCATATCATAAGATCATCTAGAGTATATAGAAACACCAATCTTAAACAAAACACTTTTCATTCATGACATTCTGATGTATTGTATCTCAAACTATGGATCTTTGATGTTCCAAAATTCCAGCATCCATAGTATGTCATCCATAGTGATCTGAAGAGGAGTGTGAATCTCAGCCAATTTCCCCTATACATTCACAAAATTTCCAGCAATTCTGTGCAAAGAAAAATCTGTCATACGAGTTCCTTATCATATCCTTCATGCAAATATCCAAGACGTTGCTTCTGAAAGAAACACGACCGTGTGCATCGCTAAAGAACATATTAATCCTGTCTAAGTTCTCTGGTGTCAACTTAACCCTGTCTTTTCTGAAGAAGGCAAACAACTCGACCACAATCATCATTGACGGACAGAAGAACTGTAAACACTAACTTTGGTTGCTAATAAAAAAATTATCAACTCAAGCACTGGAAGGAGCCGTAGATCGACACACAAATTTATCTCATAAATTGTGATGTATCCAAGTGGAGGCTAGCATGCTCGATTTTTTGGAGTTGACAACTTCACTACCATATTGTTTGAAAAGTGAAATTTCTTTTGAAATAATCTTAGGGCGTCTTCAGTTAGTGTAATACCACATTGTCAGTTTTCTGACACTTGTGAGTTTTAGGCTGTCAGTTTTCCCTAATAACATTGGGAACTCGAGGGATCATCTGTCACAAAAAAATGTCCCCTATAAAAAAGCAAACATCGCCCACAGATGAGGCAACACCAACACATGAGATGGGTCAACACCAACCCAAAAGGTGGGGCAACATCAACCCAAAAGATGGGGTAACGCCAACCCAAGAGATAAGACGAGCAACACAGTCCCAGGAGAAAGGGAAAATCCATCCCAGCCCAAAAAATGAGGATGGGGTAACACCCTCCTTAGGAGATGGGGCAACACCCTCCTAGGAGATGGGGCAACATTCGCCTATGAGATGGGGTTACACCAGCCAGAAGATGTGGCAACATCAACTCAAGAGAGGAGACAACAACAACCTGAAAGAGACTCTAACGTGTGGATGAGAGGGGTCATTCTGTGTCAATGACCCTATTTATAGGCCAAAATTTTGACTTTTTTGCGTCAAAGGATGAAAAACTCAAATGGCTTGAAAATCATCTACGGGCATGCAACACACACACACACATGCACATATGTGAACGCATTGTCACGAGCCCAACGTTGTTGGTCTAAGTTAACCTAATCTGTTTTTCTGGCCCGTTGCATCAATATCCCATGTCCGGTCCTCATGACGCCATGATACGCTTTGCAAGATGCCACGACCTGCTCCACAAGATGTCCACGATCCGCTAACTCGCTGAATGCTAGCTCATGTAGCCGCTTGTTGCCCATGATGAGGCCCATCTTGACACACGTTGATGTTGACCCAAATTTTGCCCGCAATGATGCCCACAAGAACACCTACACGACATAGTCAAACAAGCGTTGTGCGCTCCATTGCATTTCTACTTGCATTCATACTCGTTTTTGGATCCCACTGCACTCTTAATGTATAATTACACACTCCGTTGCTTGTTCAACACACATAAGCACTTGTGGATGCATGTTCCTAGACGCTTACCACCGCCTTTCAGGCGTTACCACCTATAGAATTATGTTATTTGGTTGCCACTATAATCTTCAGACTATAGCTGTCAAGTCGCCGACAATCGTGACAATAACAACCTGATCCAACATTTAATACCGGGACAATTCAAAATACCTCAAAGTATTTTCAGAAATATTTATTTTCGGACAAAGTAAATAACTCCCCTTGAAAATAGAAGCCACTAATGCGTGATTAATAAATTTTATCATTTGAAATGAATCTCGATGCTTTTTTTTAATAAGAAATATTCCAGATTCAAATTAAAGATTATACATGACCCCAATTTCAACATGTTTATAATTAAACAGACAGTCTCTATATGACAAACCTGGTTATAATAAATTTTATTTAATATGAGTCCAATCAAATTCATATCAATATATTAAAACACATTTGGAGGCTTTAGATCATTAATTGAATGGTGAAATGAAATTCAAATTTTACATACTTACAGTCAAATCGAGCGTTTCAATTAGAGGAATCCAACGATGATCGCTTAATTTGAGGTCATTAAGGCATTCAAATCACTAAAGAAACTTTTATGATCGAAGGAGATTAATATGGGCCGTCCGATCACTAAAGAACCAAAATGCCTCTCTCTAGAGGTTATAAATATACCTCCTCATTAGTTGGAGGGGGGAGGAGTTGAAATCCAGTGTTGTTCTGGAACGAAGACCTGATGATAACTTCCGATTTACGTAGTAGCCAATCATCGTCGACCATCGCTAGTCAACCGCTCTTGCGCGTCACCATGAGCAAACTCTGTTTCTAATGATGTATCCCAAATATAATGTAACGATTAACAATATATTGAAGATCTTGTGATAACTTTCAGTGATAACTGCTTACTGCTCTTGTATTCAATATACGACGACTTCTTCTGGACTCTTGAAGTTTTTTTCTACGTTGTATATGAGCAAACATTATATTTGATGTAAGCTGTAAAACAACTTTTCTAATTGTGAGAAAATAATATATCTTTGTACTTACACATTTATAATGGAGTATTTTGATGGAGTAGTGTTTTTTTCCCTATTTGAATCTTTTCATGTAAAAAATCCTATTGTCTTCCTTCACTACTTTCAAATTATATGCCTATGTTATATCTTCGTAAAATATTAATGTCAAAAGTGATTAGTTAACCGTTCAAAAATTAAATTGAAACAAGAATAACAATTAAAAGAAAAATTATTTTATTTTTGTTCATCTAAACCTCAAAATCTATAAATTTCAAGAGACAATTCAATATCCCGCATGAACAAATTTTTTATCTAAATAAAATATTCAAGATTTGTCCTTAAACTTATTATCCTAATTCCAAAGTTAACATTTACTCAAAAAAACTTTTTTTTTTTTCATATTTATGTTCAGCTTGAATCTGCACAAGATCGTAACAGCCTAAAAAATAAACCTTATGCTCGTGATTAGATACATATAGACACAAACACATCCACACACACTACACAATTCTTGTATCTATAATGCTCTGATATTATATTGGTTGAAAGTAATGCGAAACGTCCAATTCAAATGCTCGAAAAAATATTACATCCGAATTTCGTATATTATTTGTATTCAGAGTTCAATGTTGGGGCGCCATGTGCTAAGTGAACTCTACCAAAAAACACTGACATTGGTTATTATTAAAAGTGATGGGATCCATTTGACACGATTCAGTTTGTTTGTCAAAAAAGTATTTAAATGCGGTGTTTAAAACAAATAAGAACTGTGCTGTATATGTTTGTAAATTTCCCCCATACATGTGACGGAAAAAAAGAGGGGATAAGATTCGGATAGAGCTAAGGCAGCCACAGGAAGTAGAAGAGGAAAGAAAGGCAAGACAAGAAAATGGAAAGCAGACTCATCTCCTCCCCCTTCCCCTCCAAACTCCACCACTCCAACCCTCCTCCCCCCTCCCCAAATCCCAGACATCTCCCCATCCTCTGCTCATCAGCTTCCCCCAACAACAATTCTCAACACATCAGCGCCAACAATGNTCAAAAGAAACTTTGGACGGTGAGGGTGACTTCCTTCTTAATAAGATCCCAACATATATATATGTTGTGAGATATGTACTTCAAGGCAAAGAAATGAAACGCAAAGAACACAAACAAACACAGATCGTTTAGGTGGTTCGACCCAACCGGATCTACGTCCACGGGAGGGAATCAATCAAATAGTTCACTAAGGCAAAAGAAATGGAGAATACATAGCTTATACATAGAGACGAGCCCTCATCTTCCTTCTATGGCCTCTCTCTCAAGCGACACCTTTATAATGCCTCAAGATGCTCTCCTCCTCTCTAGCTCTCTAGCTATTCTCTCATTCTTTGTGGTAGCTTAAGACCTCTTCTCTTGCTCTCCTAAGCCTCACACCCTCTCTATTTATAGAAGCAAGAGAGTGATATGTGGGAGGTAGGTGAGCGGTAGGTGAGATGTGGTAGGTGAGCGGTACCACATTAAAAAAGTTCCCTTTTACCTTAGTTCAATAATTGGGGGTCAAAATAATAATTCTCCACCTTGACCCTCAATTGAGAAGCTTCAAAGTAAAGATTTCCTCCACCTGGCCCCTGAGGGGCCCTCAGCCTTTGCTTAAGTTTGTTAAGTCCAAACAGTATATGGACTTAGCAATCATGGCTCTTCTGATAAGAGAGTACAACCCCTTTTTCCTGACTCCTTGTATGACGACACGAGGGCCTTTGGTTACTCTGATGCAGTCATTCTCTGCCTTGAACGAGCATTAGCTTGACTCCAGCATACCTAAGGAAATCAAATTTCTTTTGAGCTCTGGTATGTACCTGACATTTTTCAGTACTCGTTCAACTCCATCAAACATCCT
>JXCR01149059.1:73177-116988 GCA_002079205.1 Phalaenopsis hybrid cultivar
AGGTATATGTAAATACATAAGAATTGGGTGGTATGTATGTAAATGCCCCTTTTATCATAGAGATTAATAATATTGAATAATCAGCTACTCTTACTTTTTTACCAGGAACTACTATTGGATTGGGTGCTTCCAGTAGCTGTCGGTATGACAGTTCCCTAAGTAAGCTGACGCCTATCTTCGATTGAATTATGAATTGCACTTTTACGGAATTAATGAGCATAGCTGCCTTATTTAGTCTCTAACAGTAAGTCTCTATAGGTTTGTTGACAAAGAAGTTTCTCAACTTGCTTTTGGAGGCTAGCGATGGCACTCTTGATTTGAATAAAGCAGCACAAGAGTTAGATGTATGATACTAACTATTTTCAACTTATAGGACGCATAGTTGATATCTTAGAGTATGTTTGGGATAGCTTTTTACTCGTTTTGCGTTTCAGACTGCCGCTATAACTTTGTTTGGAGAATTGATTTCTTATTATTTTTTAGAAATTTTTGTAGTGAGAAGTTTTTTTATAANGTCTTAGAGTATGTTTGGGATAGCTTTTTACTCGTTTTGCGTTTCAGACTGCCACTATAACTTTGTTTGGAGAATTGATTTCTTATTATTTTTTAGAAATTTTTGTAGTGAGAAGTTTTTTTATAATCAGATATGTTAAAATATGGTGGCTATAATAAAGTTGCCTTATATTTTGGAAAAAAAAATTAAATATTTATAATTCTCATAACTTTCTAAATAGTTGATTTTCCCACCATAGTTTTAAAACCACTGTTAGCCTAATTGTCTGTTTGGCATGACTGAAGTTTTTGTAAAGGTGTTTGTAAAATTGTGATGGGAAAATCAATTTCTTAAATGCTATGGTACAATTTTATNTTAAATATTTATAATTCTCACCACAACTTTCTAAATAGTTGATTTTCCCACCATAGTTTTAAAACCACTGTTAGCCTAATTGTCTGTTTGGCATGACTGAAGTTTTTGTAAAGGTGTTTGTAAAATTGTGATGGGAAAATCAATTTCTTAAATGCTATGGTACAATTTTATTTACTGTCATTATATTTTAAGAGATCTAGTAGCAAAAGATAGCTTATGGTCATAAAAATTTTCTGAAAGCAACAAAAAGATAGTTCCCAAATAGAACTATGGCAGATATCTGAAGTATAACACAGGCATAAATTATCCCAAACACACACTTAATCTTATTGCAACACGTTATTAATCGTTCATAGTATTCCTCTCTTGGTTATGGGCAGGTTCAAAAGAGAAGGATGTATGATATAACCAATGTACTTGAAGGGATAGGCTTAATTGAGAAGGGTTTGAAGAATATGATACGATTGAAGTAATTGCTGAATCTGTTTTTATGTTATTCTTCCGAATAATTTCAGCAGTTTCCTGACTCACATTCTTCCTTGCAGGGAAACTCACATGTCAAGACCAAAGGAAGCGGAAGAATATAAAGCTCGCTTGAGGGTACAGAATTAAAACTTATTTTTATTTTTTATTTTTTTGTTTTCCTCTGTTGTGGAGGTTCTTTTGCTTCTATTGAAATCTCATTAGTATTGAATTTGAATTTATTTATATTTAAATTTAACTTACATATTACTATAAATAAGAGCCCTCAAGGTTTTTTTTAAAGTTTGAAGCAATTGAAATTAATTTGGTATAAATAGGAGGTCTTTGGATTTGGATTTAATTTACGTATTCCCCCAAATCATAATTTCTTGCTAACTTTATGATTTCTCCTTCNTATTGAATTTGAATTTATTTATATTTAAATTTAACTTACATATTACTATAAATAAGAGCCCTCAAGGTTTTTTTAAAAGTTTGAAGCAATTGAAATTAATTTCGTATAAATAGGAGATCTTTGGATTTGGATTTAATTTACGTATTCCCCCAAATCATAATTTCTTGCTAACTTTATGATTTCTCCTTCTATAATTAGAGCGAATATTACGTGCGGAATCCGCACAAGCGGATTGCTAGTGTTTAGGCGGTATTGTGGTAAATATCACTACAATAACACCAAATTCTCTCTTATCCACACGATATAATAAAATGCAGCTGAATGGAATCCTTTATACCATAGTCTCTCTCTCTAAACGTTGGAAGGCTCAGTTTTTCTTTTAGTATTCCTAATGTTTAAATTTGGTTCAAAACTCAGAAGAGGGATTTCTAAGAACTGTCAAGCAACTTGACTAGGTAACATTGATTGTAGAAATTTGAAATTCTAGGCTCCTCCCATCATATATATTAGCTTACATTAGAGGAATTATTATGTACATAAAGAGAAGCCAAATAATTATCTTCAAATAAAGGGTCTCTTTGGGAAAATTTTCTATTTGCTTTATGTTTTAGATAGTCACCACAATTCTATTAAGAGAATTGTTTTTTAGAAATTTTACAGTGAGTAATGTGTTTTTTGCAATCATATCTATTAAAGTACGGTGTCTGTAAGGATGTTGTTGTTTGATTTATTGAAAAAAAGAAATATTTATAATTCACACTGCAACTTTCTCAATATTTTACTCACAATTTTAAGATTACCTTAACAAAAAAGTAAACCGTCCCAATTGAACTTTAAATATCATGGTAGAAGAAGAGAGCTAGCACCCACACACCAACAAATACCTTTTTTTTTCAACTTTTTTTTTCCACCTTACACAACCATCTCACATACAATAGTATATTATATTAACATCAATATTTCCGATCGTAAATTATATTAACGTCAATATTTCTAAATCGTACCTATGCTGATTAAAAAAATCTCGGCTTCCCGTTGCTTTGTATCTATGTATTAAAGCTTACTCACTTAATAGTTCTTACTCACTTAATATTGATTTAATTATTGAAATATCCATGTGAAGTTTTTATTTTTATTTTTTTTAATATTATTACTTGTTCCACAATGTTCAGGCTGAAATAGAGGTTTTGCGGAAAGAAGAGCATAGAGTGGATAGATTGATCAGGTAGAGCCTCTGATAAGATGAACTCTTTATATTCTACTGTTCATTTTGCATCACTTAATGTATTCTTCACTCAGAGAAAGNGGAGCATAGAGTGGATAGATTGATCAGGTAGAGCTTCTGATAAGATGAACTCTTTATATTCTACTGTTCATTTTGCATCACTTAATGTATTCTTCACTCAGAGAAAGGAAAGAGCAAATTGCGGCTTTAACGCAAGATGAAAACAGCAGAAAGTATGATTTCATTTCCTCTATTTTAAAACCATAATTTAGGGCTTGTTTGAAATCAATCTTTGTTTTTTTTAAATTTTTTTAACATATTTGTTTAATGTATATTTTTTTTTACATTTTTTATCTTTTGATTATAAAAGATAATTAATATATTTTTGAAAACACTCACAATAAATNTTTTTTTTTTAATTTTTTTAACATATTTGTTTAATGTATATTTTTTTTACATTTTTTATCTTTTGATTATAAAAGACAATTAATATATTTTTGAAAACACGCACAATAAATTTTAGATATTTTGAGTGCTTTTAAAAATTCAAATATGTCAGAATGTAAAATAAAATAAAAATGAAAAAGTAAAGTGATCCCAAACAACCCTTACTTTTCTTTTATTTCTTCTTTAACATATCATTTTTATCCCCTTACAGATGGCTTTATGTCACCAGAGAAGATATAAACTCTTTTTCTTGTTTTGAGGTCTGCTTGATTGATTCTTCTCACATTCCACAATCAGTTCATAATAATTGATTTTTTTTTTAAGGAAGATTTACATACATACCACTCGATTCTTGTGTATTTCCATATCTGCTACATAAACTTTAATTTTTACATATATGATGTGAAAGATGTATTTCATATTGTACATGTAATACATTATGATNTAAGGAAGATTTACATACATACCACTCGATTCTTGTGTATTTCCATATCTAATACATAAACTTTAATTTTTACATATATGATGTGAAAGATGTATTTCATATTGTACATGTAATACATTATGATATGTAAATACTAAAGAATAAAAAAGCAAGTTGTAGGAATTAGATATGTAAATACATGATAATTGGGCGGTATGTATGTAACCGGCCGTTTTTTTAATATTATTTATATTTTATCTGGTATATTTATTTTAGGATTCAACTTTGATTGCAATTGAAGCTCCACATGGTACTATAGTCGAAGTTCCAGATCCTAATGAGGCAAGAAACAAAGCCAATGGAAGTTTTTGTTTCCTTTCTGCAGTTTAGGCATGATCAAATAACCCTCTATGTTCTGTTATTGAGCAGAGTTTTGAATTTCCACAACAGCTTTCTATGGTTTTGAGAAGCTCCATTGGTCCCATTCATTGTTACCTGTTAAGGTAAGTGTTGGCTTTGTATTTTTTATATATCTGTAGCATGTCATCACATCCATTCGTATTCATATATAAATATAAGTGGCATTCACATACATACCACACAATTCTTATGTATTTACATATCTNACGGCCGTTTTTTTAATATTATTTATATTTTATCTGGTTTATTTATTTTAGGATTCAACTTTGATTGCAATTGAAGCTCCACATGGTACTATAGTCGAAGTTCCAGATCCTAATGAGGCAAGAAACAAAGCCAATGGAAGTTTTTGTTTCCTTTCTGCAGTTTAGGCATGATCAAATAACCCTCTATGTTCTGTTATTGAGCAGAGTTTTGAATTTCCACAACAGCTTTCTATGGTTTTGAGAAGCTCCATTGGTCCCATTCATTGTTACTTGTTAAGGTAAGAGTTGGCTTTGTATTTTTTATATATCTGCAGTATGTCATCACATTCATTCGTATTCATATATAAATATAAGTGGCATTCACATACATACCACACAATTCTTATGTATTTACATATCTNAGATTAAACAAAATTTGGACTCATTTGAGCATCTGATATCATTTGATATTAAATGAAACTTTTGAGTGCCGCGTATCCCAGTCTATTGGTTGGCATCCACGGTATAAGACCTCTCCGGTTGGAGATTCGAATCCAGTTGGTCTTAAGGAAGTGGTACTCGAATTGTTAGACACATTAGGGGTGGCTAGAGGCTCGTATAATAGCCTCTGACCATTTCTTCTAAAAAAAAAACTACAAACTTTTGATGAGTTGAGGGATCAAATTGTGGATTGAGAAAAATTTGGTTCAAAATAATCACGCTCTAAATAATATAGCGGTTGATGTGGTTGTGACCGGGATGAAATTTAAATTCTTTGAATTTGCTCCGAGATTAATGCAATATAAAAAATTAATTGATTGTTTATATCTTGCATTCATCTGAAAGTAAATTTAAGGTTTTTAAAATTTATTTGGTTCAAAATTTTNGGATTAAACAAAATTTGGACTCATTTGAGTATCTGATATCATTTGATATTGAAAGAAATTTTTGAGTGCCGCGTATCCCAGTTTATTGGTTGTCATCCACGCTATAAGACCCCTCCGGTCGGAGATTCGAATCCAGTTGGTCTTAAGGAAGTGGTCTCGAATTGTTAGGCATATTAGGGGTGGTTAGAGGCTCGTATAATAGTCTCTGACCATTTTTTCTAAAAAAAAAACTTCAAACTTTTGATGAGTTGAGGGATCAAATTGTGGATTGAGAAAATTTTGGTTCAAAATAAACACCCTCTAAATAATGTAGCGGTTGTAACCAGGATGAATTTTAAATTCTTTGAATTTGCTTCGAGATTAATGCAATATAAAAAATTAATTTGATTGTTTATATCTTGCATTCATCTGAAAGTAAATTTAAGGTTTTTAAAATTTATTTGGTTCAAAATTTTATTAGAACGTTATATTCTGATCAAAGTTTTCTTTTCAGTTGGGGGCCCACTTATTTTATGTTAGCTTTCTTGTAAATATATATATGATGGGTTGTAATGTGATTATATTTAATGAATTTTCTGGAGATATTAATTGTAAACCCAATATAGTTTTCTAATGTTTGGGAATTAGTTAGTTGAGTCATTTAGGTACAGTTATGGGGTGTTCCAAAAACAGTTTTAAAACGGTTTAAGGGTTCGTTTCGGGCAGCTTATAAGTGTGGGCCGTATTGTTTGGTTCGCGCGTTTCACCAGTTTATCTGAAACTGTGTTTGAGTTTTTACATTAAATGCATGCCGCGGGTCGCCCCTGCGGTTGGCTCGCGGGCCGCATTTCAGGNACAGTTTTAAAACAGTTTAAGGGTCCGTTTCGGGCAGCTTATAAGTGTGGGCCGTATTGTTTGGTTCGCGTGTTTCATCAGTTTATCTGAAATTGTGTTTGAGTTTTTACATTAAATGCATGCCGCGGGTCGCCCCTGCGGTTGGCTCGCGGGCCGCATTTCAGGATAAACAATTTATCCTGAAACGCACAAGTTGCTCCAAACGGACCCTAAATATGTATTTAATGAGCTTTTATTATATAAATTACTTAGTAAAGTCAATCAAGTATAATTGTATTGTAGTTTGATTTCTTTAATTTAGCTCCAATTTAATTAAATCAAAACAAAATAAATTTAAAAATTTAGTTTTGATTATAGTAAAAACTAAACGAAAATTAAAGCATAAAGAATGAGAAAGAAAATCTAATTTTATTTGATCAAATATTAATTTTAAAACAATTTCTAAATTTCAAANGTTTAATTAAATCAAACAAAATAAATTTAAAAATTTAGTTTTGATTATGTAAAAACTAAACGCAGATTAAAGAATAAAGAATGAGAAAGAAAATCTAATTTTATTTGATCAAATATTAATTTTAAAACAATTTCTAAATTTCAAAGCATTAAGTAGTTAGGGAAATAGTTAAATTTTTTGAATTTTAGTTTTGGTAAAGTTTAATAAGATATTATATAACTATTTAAGTTTGAGTTTAAATGAATTTAAGTCAAATATTTAAAAGCATATTTTTAAACTATTTTTAAGGAAAATTGAATAAGCAAATGATTTGTTTTTCTTGTAGTATTGGATGACATGACATTGATCTACTAAAGTTTGCCACATTTTCATATTATTATAAAAAAACCTTAGGACCTCTAAAGCTTCCCATTAAAACTTAAAGAGAGGTTAAATTCAATAGTCCTCATAATAATAAATAAATAAAAATAATAAAGTAAGATAAAAAAAGATAGGCATGTCTATGATAGTATTCTATTCTACAATCATTTTTTGGCAACTCTCAACTCAATTTGTACTGTTCTATTCAAAAGTTGCACTATGACAAAGAATAAAGTGACATTCAACATGTGTGTATTAAATTCAAAGTTATATACTATCATAAGGTTTAAAGATCCACTTCAAGCAAATGAAGAGCTATAAAAACAAACACATTGATAATGTGTAAAAACTAAATTAAATAAAGAAAAAAGCTACAAATNAATTAAAACTTAAAGACAATAGTCCTCATAATAATAAATAAATAAAAATAATAAAGTAAGATAAAAAAGATAGGCATGTCTATGATAGTATTCTATTCTACAATCATTTTTTGGCAACTCTCAACTCAATTCATATTGTTCTATTCAAAAGTTGCACTGTGACAGAATAAAGTGACATTCAACATGTGTGTATTAAATTCAAAGTTATATACTATCATAAGGTTTAAAGATCCACTTCAAGCAAATGAAGAGCTATAAAAACAAACACATTGATAATGTGTAAAAACTAAATTAAATAAAGAAAAAAGCTACAAATACTGACATATTGTCATAAAGTACGAATGAAAGCTACCAATAACATATCGACATAGAGTATTAATCAACTGATTATCTAAGGCCACAAATTCTTCAACTTTAGAATTATATCACCGCTAGCGTTCACCCTGAAGAAATTTGACCTTGACAAATTCAAATTTCCACTCTATCAATGAAAAATTGAACCCTGCTTTAAGTTCGATCTTTTTCATCATCTGAAACAAATAATGTCATATCAAATAGATGAAAGGAACATAAAATAAAGGAGATCAACATATGTGAAAAAAGACACATGTTTTTCAGCCTATTGGTACTAAGTGCATGGATGATTTAGTACTCTGTGGAATATAAATTTTTGAAAGATTGATCAGAGAATTTTTCCTCCCATCACTCCTCTTGCTTTGCTTCGAAGGAAGAATCTCACAGTCACTGTCCTGATGGAGTCGCTTTGAAGGAGTAGTGGGACTCAATTCTAGACGTTTTTTCTCAAATTTCAACATCATAACATAAGATCATCTAGAGTATATAGAAACACCAATCTTGAACAAAACATTCTTCATTCATGGCATTCTGATGTATTGTACCTCAAACTATGGATCTATGATGTTTCAAAATTCCAACATCCATAGTATGTCATCTATAGTGATCTGAAGAGGAGTGTGAATCTCAGACAATTTCCCCTATACATTCACAAAATTTCCAGCAATTCTAGACGCTTCTTCTCAGATTTCTTCAACATCATAACATAAGATCATCTAGAGTATATAAAAACACCAATCTTGAACAAAACACTCTTCATTCATGACATTCTGATGTATTGTACCTCAAACTATGGATCTTTGATGTTCCGAAATTCCAACATCCATAGTATGTCATCCATAGTGATCTGAAGAGGAGTGTGAATCTCAGGCAATTTCCCCTATACATTCACAAAATTTCCAGCAATTCTGTGCAAAGAAAAATCTGTCATACCAGTTCCTTATCTGATCCTTCATGCCAATATCAAATACGTTGCTTCTGAAAGAAACACGACCGTGTGCATCACTAAAGAACATATTAATCCTGGCTAAGTTCTCTGGTGTCAACTTAGCCCTGTCTTTTCTGAAGAAGGCAATCAACTTGACCACAATCATCATTGACAGACAGAAGAACTGTGAAACTAACTTTGGTTGCTAATAAAACATCTATCAACTCGAGCACTGGAAGGAGCCGTAGATCGACACAGAAATTNATCAAGCAAATGAAGAGCTATAAAAACAAACACATTGATAATATGTAAAAACTAAATTAAATAAAGAAAAAAGCTACAAATACTGACATATTGTCATAAAGTACGAATGAAAGCTACCAATAACAACATATCGACATAAAGTATTAATCCACTATGATATCCTCCTTATTAGGGATATGCTCATAAAAGTCTCTTTGCTTTTTTGCCTTTTGAGCATGAGGTGGGATCTCTAGAGGCATAGTTGGGAGCAAGCCCCTCAATATCAACTCTAATCTGTTGATGCACCACCTGAGTCCCATTTACGAAGCATCGTATGAATCCCTCGATATATTCTTATTGATGTTCCTTCACTTTAATATCATATATGTGGTAACAAGCCTCTTGAGCATTACTCTTGAATGATGCTTTTGAACTCAATCGAACTTTAAATTCTTCCAAAACCCTCAACCCAATTCCAACAACATCAGTCTCCTTCTCTGACTTCAACTTTTTTTTTCTCCTAAAGTTCAAATACCTTCATTCTCAAAGCCTTCAAACTATTGGTATTCTCACTAATGTTAGCTTGTATCTCCACCAGCTCCTCCTGAGTACTCTCTATATCTTGATGCTGTAATGAGAGGGAAGTCATCTGGGCAGTCATCTCAGTTTTGCACTCTATCAACTGATTATCTAAGGCCACAAATTCTTCAGCTTTAGAATTATATCACCGCTAGTGTTCATCCTGAAGAAATTTGACCTTGACAAATTCAAATTTCCACTCTATCAATGAAAAATTGAACCCTAATTTAAGTTCGATCTTTTTCATCATCTGAAACAAATAATGTCATATCAAATAGATGAAAGGAACATAAAATAAAGGAGATCAACATATGTGAAAAAAGACACATGTTTTTCAGCCTATTGGTACTAAGTGCATGGATGATTTAGTACTCTGCGGAATATAAATTTTTGAAAGATTGATCAAAGAATTTTTCCTCCCATCACTCTTGCTTTGCTTTGAAGGAAGAATTTCACAGTCACTGTTCTGATGGAGTCGCTTTGAAGGAGTAGTGGGACTCAATTCTAGGCGCTTTTTCTCAAATTTCAACATCATAACATAAGATCATCTAGAGTATATAGAAACACCAATCTTGAACAAAACATTCTTCATTCATGGCATTCTGATGTATTGTACCTCAAACTATGGATCTATGATGTTTCAAAATTCCAACATCCATAGTATGTCATCTATAGTGATCTGAAGAGGAGTGTGAATCTCAGACAATTTCCCCTATACATTCACAAAATTTCCAGCAATTCTAGACGCTTCTTCTCAGATTTCTTCAACATCATAACATAAGGTCATCTAGAGTATATAAAAACACCAATCTTGAACAAAACACTCTTCATTCATGACATTTTGATGTATTGTACCTCAAACTATGGATCTTTGATGTTCCGAAATTCCAACATCCATAGTATGTCATCCATAGTGATCTGAAGAGGAGTGTGAATCTCAGGCAATTTCCCCTATACATTCACAAAATTTCCAGCAATTCTGTGCAAAGAAAAATCTGTCATACCAGTTCCTTATCTGATCCTTCATACAAATATCAAATACGTTTCTTCTGAAAGAAACACGACCGTGTGCATCACTAAAGAACATATTAATCATGGCTAAGTCCTCTGGTGTCAACTTAGCCCTGTCTTTTCTAAAGAAGGCAATCAACTTGACCACAATCATCATTGACAGACAGAAGAACTGTGAAACACTAACTTTGGTTGCTAATAAAACATCTATCAACTCGAGCACTGGAAGGAGCCGTAGATCGACACAGAAATTTATCTCATAAATTGTGATGTATCCAAGTGGAGGCTAGCATGCTCGATTTGTCGGAGTTGGCAACTTCACTACCATGTTGTTTGAAAAGTGAAATTTCTTTTGAAATAGTCTTAGGGCGCCTTCAGTTAGTGTAATACCTCATTGTCAGGTTTCTGGCACTTGTGATTTTCAGGCTGTCAGTTTTTCCGAACAACATTGGGATCTCGATGGATCATCTATCACCAAAAAATGTCCCCTATAAAAAAAGAAACATTGCCCATAGATGGGGCAACATCAGCACATGAGATGGGTCAACACCAACCCAAATGGTGGGGCAACATCAACCCAAAAGATGGGGTAACACCAGCCCAGGAGATGAGACAAGCAACACTGCCCCAGGAAAAAGGGAAAAACCAGCTCAGCCCAAAAGATGAGGATGGGGCAACACCCTCCTAGGAGATGGGGCAACACCCTCCTAAGAGATGGGGTAACACCAAACAGAAGATGTGGCAACATCAACTCGAGAGAGGAGACAACAACAGCCTGAAAGAGACTCTAACGTGTGGATAAGAGGGGTCATTCTGTGTCAATGACCCTATTTATAGGCCAAAATTTGGACTTTTTGCGTCAGAGGATGAAAAACTCAAATTGCTTGAAAATCATCTATGGGCATGCAACACACACACACACACACACACACACACACACACACACACACACACANGTAACAATAACCAGAAGATGTGGAAACATCAACTCCAGAGAGGAGACAACAACAACCTGAAAGAGACTCTAATGTGTGGATAAGAGGGGTCATTCTGTGTCAATGACCCTATTTATAGGCCAAAATTTGGATTTTTTGCATCAAAGGATGAAAAACTCAAATTGCTTGAAAATCATCTACGGGCATGCAACACACACACACACACACACACACACACATGCACATATGTGAACGCACTGTCACGAGCCCAACGTTGTTGGTCTATGTTAACCTAATATGTTTTTCTGGCTCGTTGCATCAATATCCCTTGTCCGGTCCTCATGACGCCACGATACGCTCTGCAAGATACCACGACCTGCTCCACAAGATGTCCACGATCTGCTAACTCGCTGAATGCTAGCTCATGTAGCTGCTTGTTGCCCATGATGAGGCCCATCTTGACACACTTGATGTTGACCCAAACTTTGCCCGCAGTGATGCCCGCAAGAACACTTATGCGACATAGTCAAACAAGCGTCGTACGCTCCATTGCATTTCTACTTGCGTTCATACTCGCTTTTGGATCCCACTATGCTCTTAATGTATAATTACACACTCCGTTGCTTGTTCAACACACATAAGCACTTGTGGATGCATGTCTGCTCCTAGATGCTTACCACCGCCTTTCAGTCGTTACCACCTATAGAGTTATGTTATTTGGTTGTCACTATCATCTTCAGACCATAGCTGTCAAGTCGCTGACAACCGTGACAACAACAACTTGATCGAACATTTAAAAGATACCAGGACAATTCAAAATACCACAAATTATTTTCAGAAATATTTATTTTTGGACAAAGTAAATAACTCCCCCTGAAAATAGAAGCCACTAATGCGTGATCAATAAATTTTATTATTTGAAATGAATCTCGATGCATTTTTTTAATAAGAAATGTTCCAGATTCAAATTAAGATTATACATAACCCCAATTTCAACATGTTTATAATTAAACAGACAGTTTCTATATGAAAAACCTGGTTATAACAAATTTTATTTAATATGAGTCCAATCAAGTTCATATCAATATATTAAAACACATTTGGAGACTTTAGATCATTAATTGAATGGTGAAATGAAATTCAAATTTGACATAATTATAGCCAAATCGAGTGTTTCAATTAGAGGAATCCAACGAGTGTATGATCACTTAATTTGAGGTCATTAAGGCATTCAAATCACTAAGAAAACTCTTATGATCAAAGGGGATTAATATGGGCCACCCGATCACTAAAGAACCAAAATGCCTCTCTCTAGAGGCTATAAATATACCACTTCTCATTAGTTGGAGGGGTGAGGAGTCGAAATCCAGCGTTGTTCTGGAACGAAGACCTGATGATAACTTCCGATCTTCGTAGTCACCAATCATCGTCAACCATCGTTAGTCAACCGCTCTTACAAGTCGCCATGAGCAAACTCTGTTTCTAATGATGTATCCCAAATATAGTGTAACGATTAACACTGTATTGAATATCTTGTGATAACTTTCAGTGATAACTGCTTATTGCTCTTGTATTCAGTATACGACGACTTCTTCTGAACTCTTGAAGTTTTTTTCTACATTATATATGAGCAAACGTTATATCTGATGTAAATTGTAAAACAACTTTGTTAATTGTGAGAAAATAATATATCTTTGTACTTACACATTTATAATGGAGTATTTTGATTGAGTAGTGATTNCCGTCCGATCACTAAAGAACCAAAATGTCTCTCTCTAGAGGCTATAAATATACCACTTCTCATTAGTTGGAGGGGGGAGGAGTCGAAATTCAGTGTTGTTCTGGAACGAAGACCTGATGATAACTTCCGATCTTCGTAGTCGCTAATCATCGTCAACCATCGTTAGTCAACCGCTCTTGCAAGCCGCCATGAGCAAAATCTGTTTCTAATGATGTATCCCAAATATAGTGTAACGATTAACACTGTATTGAATATCTTGTGATAACTTTCAGTGATAACTGCTTATTGCTCTTGTATTCAGTATACGACGACTTCTTCTGAACTCTTGAAGTTTTTTTCTACATTATATATGAGCAAACATTATATCTGATGTAAATTGTAAATCAACTTTTCTAATTGTGAGAAAATAATATATCTTTGTACTTACACATTTATAATGGAGTATTTTGATTGAGTAGTGATTTTTTCCCTATTTGAATTTTTTTATGTAAAAAATCCTATTGTCTTCCTACACTACTTTCAAATAATATGCCTATGTTACATCTTCGCACAATATTAATGTCAAAAGTGATTGGTTAACCGTTCAAAAATTAAATTGAAACAAAAATAACAATTAAAAGAANTCATGTAAAAAATCCTTTTGCCTTCCTACACTACTTTCAAATTATATGCCTATGTTACATCTTCGCTCAATATTAATGTCAAAAGTGATTGGTTAACCGTTCAAAAATTAAATTGAAACAAAAATAACAATTAAAAGAAAAATTATTTTATTTTTGTTCATCTAAATCTCAAAATCTATAAATTTCAAGAGACAATTCAATATCCCGCATGAACAAATTTTTTATCTAAATAAAATATTTAAGATTTGTCCATCTAAATCTCAAAAAACTTTTTTTATTTTCATATTTATATGTTCAGCTTGAATCGGCGCAAGATCATAACGGCCTAAAAAATAAACCTTATGCTAGTGATTAGATACATATAGGCACAAACGCATCCACACACACTACACAATTCTTATATCTATAATGCTCTGATATTATATTGGTTGGAAGTAAGCGAAAGGTCCAATTCAAATGCTCTAGAAAATATTACATCCGAATTTCGTATGCTATTTACGTCCAGAGTTCAATGTTGAGGTGTCATGTGCCAAGTGGGCCCCATCACAAATACTGACATTGATTATTATTAAAAGTGATGGGGTCCACTTGACACGTTAAGTCCATCAATGAAAGTGTAATATTTTTTTTCCAANGATTTTCATATTTATATGTTCAGCTTGAATCGGCGCAAGATCGTAACGGCTTAAAAAATAAATCTTATGCTAGTGATTAGATACATATAGGCACAAACGCATCCACACACGCTACACAATTCTTATATCTATAATGCTCTGATATTATATTGGTTGGAAGTAAGCGAAAGGTCCAATTCAAATGCTCTAGAAAATATTACATCCGAATTCCGTATGCTATTTGCGTCCAGTTCAATGTTGAGGTGTCATGTGCCAAGTGGGCCCCATCACAAATGCTGACATTGGTTATTATTAAAAGTGATGGGGTCCACTTGACACGTTAAGTCCATCAATGAAAGTGTAATATTTTTTTTCCAAATGCTCAGGTTGTTTGTAAAAAAAGTATTTAAATGCGGTATTTAAAACAAATAAGAACTGTGCTGTATATGTTTGTAAATTTCCCCCATACGTATGACGGAAAAAAAAAAGGGATAAGATTCGGATAAAGCTAAGGCAGCCACGGGAAGTAGAAGAGGAAAGAAAGGCAAGACAAGAAAATGGAAAGCAGACTCATCTTCTCCCCCTTCCCCTCCAAACTCCGCCACTCCAACCCTCCTCCACCCTCCCCAAATACCAGACATCTCCCCATCCTCTGCTCATCAGCTTCCCCCAACAACAATTCTCAACACAACNTCTCCCCTTTCCCCTCCAAACTCCACCACTCCAACCCTCCTCCCCCCTCCCCAAATACCAGACATCTCCCCATCCTCTGCTCATCAGCTTCCCCCAACAACAATTCTCAACACATCAGCGCCAACAATGGCAAATCAAAGGAAACGAAGCCCCCCCCAAATCTCAACATCCGCTACAGAGCTCGCTCCAGAAGACAAATGGCGAAGCAAGAGAAGAAGCAGAAGCAGGGNACAGCACCAACAATGGCAACTCAAAGGAAACGAAGACCCCCCTAAATCTCAACATCCGCTACAGAGCTCGCTCCAGAAGACAAATGGCGAAGCAAGAGAAGAAGCAGAAGCAGGGAGAAGAAGAAGAGGAAGAAGGATTGCAGAAAGAACCCAAGCCCTCGAAGAAGAAAAAATGGGAGGAGATGAAGCTTTCAGAGAAGGCGTTGGAGGTATACATGGGGGAAAAAGGGCTCCTTTTTTGGGTTAATAAGTTTGCCTACGCCTCCATCTTCGTTGTGATCGGCGGGTGGATTCTCTTCCGCTTTCTCGGCCCTTCTCTAGGGCTGTATCAGCTGGACTCCCCGCCTCTCTCTCCATCCTCCTTGTTGAAAGGTGGGTGATCTTATTTATCATTTTGATCATAAAATTCAAATTTTGATTTGGGTGAGTTTTGAAATTTTTTGATTTGTTTTTAGATTCTTGTCTCATGGTATAAGTTTTGCACTATTTCAGGATGAATTTAAGATTTTGTTGAGATGGTGCCAGTGTATGTGATGAATCAAACAATTGGGGCATTTACATGTATACCATTCAATTGTTATGTATTTACATATTTACCATCTAAATTTTATTTTTTTTATTTTAATATTTATTCCACTAAAGTTTTTCATATCACATAAAAGTACCACTTTTGCTACTTAAAAAAAATGAAATATGCATTTTCATGCATAAACAAGGCTGACTTTTATTTAAAATTTGAAATTTGGGCGTGAGGTATGTAAATTGATAGGAATTGGTTGATATGTACGTAAATCTTTCTTAAAATTTATGTTATGTTCATCAAAAAAAGATTCAATATCATGATTGTATACACCAAAATCACTGGCACGATTCTCAAAGAGATTGAATGTGCAAGGATGATAATCAGATAATCGAAGCATCAAACCAAAGAAGCACGATCCGAACCAGCCATCTGACGACTGACTGCTCGGCCGAGTCGACCGACTTATGGCTTTAGCAGATCTGATTGGAGGATCTTNGGATAATCGAAGCATCAAACCAAAGAAGCACGATCGGAACTAGCCATCTGACGACTGACTGCTCGGCCGAGTCGACCGACTTATGGCTTTAGCAGATCTGATTGGAGGATCTTGCTTGCAATTCTGGTCATATGAGGGCTCTCACGAATTGACCGACCGTTTCATTTCCTGTCAACCAACTGATAACCGTTGCATTATGTTCATATTGTAACGAAAATCTAATATTAAATTAACATATTAATTATATCAAGGGTGGTTTTCATAACCGTTCCTTTCTTTTCATAATTGAACAAATGGGCTCCCATAAATAGGAGGTCAAAGGATTGAATAAGGAGTCTTTTTCCCNCCTCTCACGAATTGACCGACCGTTTCATTGCCTGTCAACCAACTGATAACCGTTGCATTATGTTCATATTGTAACAAAAATCTAATATTAAATTAACATATTAATTATATTAAGGGTGGTTTTCATAACCGTTCCCTTCTTTTCATAATTGAACAAATGGGCTCCCATAAATAGGAGGTCAAAGGATTGAATAAGGAGTCTTTTTCCCCGACTCCTCTCCCTAGAAATTTTTGTTTGATTTACTCTCTGTCACTCTCCTTCTCTCGACTCCTACTCTCGGCGTGTATCCACGAATGACAATTTAGGATTCAATGTCCTAAAAGAAGGTGCGGTGAGCGTGGACATGCCATAGATGGGAAGTAGAGCAAATTACAAAGGAGAAGTCTCACATAGAGCTATAACAACCATGGAATTCAATAGGGGAATAGTTTGTCGGGATATCCAAGAGGAGGTCCAAGCGTTGTGAACGTAGATGATGGACCAATTCAAGGCACTCCAAGCGGCGATNAGAAGCAGAGCAAATTACAAAGGAGAAGTCTCACATAGAGCTATAACAACCATGGAATTCAATAGGGGGATAGTTTGTCAGGATATCCAAGAGGAGGTCCAAGCGTTGTGAACGTAGATGATGGACCAATTCAAGGCACTCCAAGCGGCGATAACGTGAAGAGACGTTCAACCACCACTCATGGAACGAGAGTTTGCGGAGCTCGCTCCCATGGAGGCCCTNGAAAATCCAAAGGCAAATGGAGAATGAGTGTCAACTTCACAAACCTCAATGTCTCTTGTTCGAAGGATATCAACCCCTTGCACAGGATTGACACATTGATGGAAGTAGTAGTTTGCTAGTCTGTAATGAGCTTTCTTGATGCCTTCTAAGGCTATCACTAGATAAAGATGTATTCGACCGACCTAGAAAAATTTGTTTTCATCACTGCACAAGGAGTCTTTTATTTTGATGTAATTCCCTTTGGACTAAAAAAGGCTGGGGAGACCTATCAACTTCTTATGGACATATTTTTTTCAAATCTAAATGCAAATAATGTTGAGGTGTTTGTGGATGATCTCTCAGTTAAAAGTAAATCTGCTAAGCAACATATAAAAGATTTAAAAAACTTTTGAAACCCTTAAAAAGTTTAACATGAAGTTGAATCCTTCGAAGTACACTTTCGGGGCATCGACTAACAAATTTCTTGGCTTTCTGCTGACCCTTGACGGTCTAAAAGCCAACGTAGAAGAGGTCCAGAGAATCCTCTATATGTCCTCCCCTTGAAACATTAAATAAGTGCAAAGACTAGCTGGTCAAGTTGTGGGACTCAATCACTTCATTTCAAAATCAGGCGACAAGTGTGCAACATCAATGTGCTAACAAAAAACCAACACTTTGGATGGACAACCAATTACGAGTTAGCATTCAAAAGTTTAAAGGACTCACTGGCATCGCCGCCACTGTTCAAAAGCCCAAAATCAATAGAAGAATTATCACTATACCTTAGAGTCGGACAAGAGGTGGTTAGCTCGGTACTATTCAGAGAGGATGTGTGGAAGCAATTTCTGGTGTATACACCAGTCAGGTTCTTTGAGACAAAGAAATTAGGTATCCAATTATGGGAAAACTAACATTTTGATTAATTATTTCCTCTCACAGGTTCTAACCCTATTTATAGATGCACATGATTTGAGTTGTCACTGATCACCCTTTGAAGTCCGTACTCACTCAACCAGAGCATTCTGGTCATTTGTTAAAATGGGTGGTAGAACTCAGTATATATGACAATAAGTTTGTCCCTCAAATGACTATCAAAGCACAAACAATTTTTAATTTCTTGGTGGACTTCTCCGAACAAAAGCAGTCCGACAAATGAAGCCTTACCAGTGACATGACATGGATATTGCACGTCGACGGAGCATCCAAGCAAGCGACCGCTAGACTGGGACTGCCTCTGAGTAGCCCAACCTTAGAACACTTCTATCAGTCAATTTTGGTAGAGTTTCAGGTTACAAATAACCAGGTGGAGTACGAATCTTTGATCGTCAGGCTTCACCAGGCTTGCAAAATAATTGCACAGGATCTGCTGATAAAGTCAGACTCATTCTTGGTATTCAATTAAGTCAATGGAGAATTCAAGCCCCATAATGAGCTGTTATCTTAGTACTTGGCCAAGAAAAGAAAAGTAATTGGGAGATTTTAAAACTTTCAGATGTAGCACGTGGATCGTGGGGAAAATCACGTCACTGATATTTTATCCAAACACATATGTTTAGTCGGGACTCCACAAAGGCTAACTAGACCAGCAGTCGAGGAACAAAAAGTGATGGAAGTATCGATCATAGGAACTAAAAGTTGGATGGATCTGTACATCCTCTNGTTCAAATTTTGATTTGGGTGAGTTTTGAAATTTTTTGATTTGTTTTTAGATTCTTGTGTCATGGTATAAGTTTTGCACTGTATCAGAATGAATTTAAGATTTTGTGGAGATGGTGCCAGTGTTTGTGATGAATCAAACAATTGGGGCATTTACATGTATACCATTCAATTCTTATGTATTTACATATTTAACATCTAGATTTTATTTTTTTATTTTAATATTTATTCCACTAAAGTTTTTCATATCACATAAAAGTACCACTTTTGTTACTTAAAAAAAAAATGAAATATGCATTTTCATGCATAAACAAGGCTGACTTTTATTTAAAATTTGAAATTTGGGCGTGAGATATGTAAATTGATAGGAATTGGTTGATATGTAAGTAAATCTTTCTTAAAATTTATGTTATGTTCATCTTAAAAGGATTCAATATCATGATTGTATACACCAAAATTACTGGCACGAATCTCAAAGAGATTGAATGTGCAAGGATGATAATCGGATAATCGAAGCATCAGACCAAAGAAGCATGATCGGAACCAGCCATCACACGACCAACTGCTCGGCCGAGTTGACCGACATATGGCTTTAGCAGATCTGATTGGAGGATTTTGCTTGCAATTCTGATCATATGAGGCCTCTCACGATTCGACCGACCGTTTCATTGCCTGTCAACCAATTGATAACCGTTGCATTATGTTCATATTGTAACGAAAATCTAATATTAAATTAACACATTAATTATGTTAAGGGTGGTTTTCATAACCGTTCCCTTCTTTTCATAATTTAACAAATGGGCTCCCATAAATAGGAGGTCAAAGGATTGAATATGGAGTCTTTTTCCCCGACTCCTCTCCCTAGAAATCTTTGTCTGATTTACTCTCTGTCACTCTCCTTCTCTCGGCTTCTACTCTCGAGGCGTGTATCCACGATTGACAATTTAGGATTGAATGTCCTAAAAGAAGGTGCGGTGAGCGTGGACATGCCATAAATGAGACGCAGAACAAATTACAAAGGAGAAATCTCACATAGAGCTATAACAACCATGGAATTCAATAGGGTTATAGTTCGTCGGGATATCCAAGAGGAGGTCCAAGCGTTGTGAACGCAGATGATGGACCAATTCAAGGCACTCCAAGCGGAGATAACGTGAAGAGACGTTCAACCACCACTCATGGAACGAGAGTTTGCGGAGCTCGCTCCCATGGAGGCCCTCTTGAGAAGCCACCAACACCTAACGACTCAGTTGGTGATCACCCGACTTAAGGGCAACGTGACTCTCAGCATGCTGACAATGCAAAATCTATGCCAGTGGTTAGGCATCAGATAAATCGAGGGGAAGTGCCTACGTGACCGATCGCAGGAAGGGCCTTCTCTTGATGGATCCTGGAGACTGTACTCCCAACGAAGCTAAGGATCACACNGGTTGGTGATTACCCGACTTAAGGGCAAGGTGACTCTCAGCATGCTGACAATGCAAAATCCACGCCAGTGGTTAGGCATCAGATAAATCGAGGGGAAGTGCCTACCCGACTGATCACAAGAAGGGCCTTCTCTCGATGGATCCTGGAGACTGTACCCCCAACGAAGCTAAGGATCACACATTTGGATCCTTACAAGAGGAAGAGCGACTCAGTTGACCATGTGGCTTCCTTCAAAAAATCAGTCGGAGTCCTACAGATCAACGATGCGATGAAGTGACGGCTTTTCCTGACCACGTTGAAGGTACTGCTCTTCGATGGTTCAACAACCTTCTGGATGGAATCATTCGGTCCATTTATAAGCTCATAAGACTCTTCTTGGCACACTTCACCAACATACAAAAACCGAGGAAAGATTTCGTGAGCTTGCTCCAGATCAAACAGGGAGACAATGAAAGCCAGTGGGCTTACATCATTCGCTTCGAGAAGGTAATGCTGGAAGTAAAGAATCTCGAGCCTCTCATCGCCATTGCTGAATAGTTACCGAGCAGTAACTTCAACTTGCCACATCGCAGTGAAATTTCTCGGGATGGGGAGATAATCACGGTCTGAGGGAACCTGGAGCAGTCAACAAGCTTCTATCTTCGAGAGGTCACCAATGTTAATCACGAGCCGCTTGGCAAAATCCATAGGGAAAAGGTCTTGAGACCAGTGAGTCCATCCTTCTAGTGCCCACGACTGACAAGGAGCCGGGTAAGGTTTTTCTGATTTGTAAGAATTTTCAAGGACAAAAGGATCTACTGATTTGGATCCTCCGCATGCATCAAAATACCAATGACAACTAACAATTTTCAATGGCCCTCTGAACGGGCAAATCCTAAGAGAGTGGCTAGTATTTATGAATCTGATGCAATGTCTATTTTAGCATCTCAAATTGCTGTTATATCGAAAAAGATTGATCAAATTGGAATGAACAATTCTCAAATACCACCAGTATTAGAAGAAAACTCACTAGGACAAATAATTGATACTCAATCATCTTATGAAACTTTAAATGCTACTAATAATCAAAATAACAATCCCTATTCTAACTATTTCAACCCTGGATGGAAAAATCACCCTAATTTTAGTTGNGGTGACACTCAACATGCTGACAATGCAAAATCTACGCCAGTGGTTAGGCATCAGATAAATCGAGGGGAAGTGCCTACGCGACCGATCGCAGGAAGGGCCTTCTCTTGATGGATCCTGGAGACTGTACTCCCAACGAAGCTAAGGATCACACATTTGGATCCTTGCAAGGGGAAGAGCGACTCAGTCGACCACGTGGCTTCCTTCAAATCATCGGTCAGAGTCCTACAGATCGACGATGTGATGAAGTGACGGCTTTTCCTGACCACGTTGAAGGTATATGCTCTTTGATGGTTCAACAACCTTCTGGATGGAATCATTCGGTCCATTTATAAGCTCATAAGACTCTTCTTGGCACACTTCACCAATGTACAAAAATCGAGGAAAGATTTGGTTACCTTGCTCCAGATCAAACAGGGAGACAATGAAAGCCAGTGGGCTTACATCATTCANTTCTTTGATGGTTCAACAACCTTCTGGATGGAATCATTCGGTTCATTTATAAGCTCATAAGACTCTTCTTGGCACACTTCACCAATGTACAAAAATTGAGGAAAGATTTGGTTACCTTGCTCCAGATCAAACAGGGAGACAATGAAAGCCAGTGGGCTTACATCATTCAGTTCGAGAAGGTAATGCTGGAAGTAAAGAATCTCGAGCCTCTCATCGCCATTGCTGAATAATTACGAAGAAGTAACTTCTACTTGCCACATCGCGGTAAAATTTCTCGTGGATGGGGAGATAATCACTATCTGAGGGAACCTGGAGCAGTCAACAAGCTGCTATCTTCGAGATGTCACCAATGTTAATCACGAGCCACTTGACAAAATCCATAGGGAAAAGGTCTCGAGACCAGTGAGACCATCCTTCTAGTGCCCACAACTGACAAGGAGGAGCATGGTAAGGTTTTTTTGATTTGTAAGAATTTTCAAGGACACAAGGATCTGCTGATTCAGATCCTTCTCATGCATCAAAATACCTTCACTTGGATGACCGCAAAGATGACTGAGATTTAGATCAATGTTACATTTCATCGACTTAATGTTGGTTGAATCTCTGGACAGGTACAACAAACGCTTCGAGCAACAACAATAACCTTAGTCGAACTAATCGCAACGGAGGTCCAGAAGCTGAATGAGGCATGCTACATCTGGGAGGTGCAATACCCTACCTANACTTCTAGTGCCCACAACTGACAAGGAGGAGCATGGTAAGGTTTTTTTGATTTGTAAGGATTTTCAAGGACACAAGGATCTGCTGATTCAGATCCTTCTCATGCATCAAAATACCTTCACTTGGATGACCGCAAAGATGACTGAGATTTAGATCAATGTTACATTTCATCGACTTAATGTTGGTTGAATCTCTCGACAGGTACAACAAACGCTTCGAGCAACAACAGTAACCTTAGCCGAACTAATCGCAACGGAGGTCCAGAAGCTGAATGAGGCATGCTACATCTGGGAGGTGCAATACCCTACCTAGCTCTCAAATGTGGTGAGGGTTTAAAAATCCAAAGGCAAATGGAGAATGAGTGTCAACTTCACAAACCTCAATGTCTCTTGTCCGAAGGATATCAACCCCTTGCACAGGATTGACACATTGATGGAAGTAGTAGTTTGCTAGTCTGTAATGAGCTTTCTTGATGCCTTCTAAGGCTATCACTAGATAAAGATGTATTCGACCGACCTAGAAAAATTTGTTTTCATCACTGCACAAGGAGTCTTTTATTTTGATGTAATGCCCTTTGGACTAAAAAAAGCTGGGGAGACCTATCAACTTCTTATGGACATATTTTTTTCAAATCAGAATGCAAATAATGTTGAGGTGTTTGTGGATGATCTCTCAGTTAAAAGTAAATCTGCTAAACAACATATAAAAGATTTAAAAAACTTTTGAAACCCTTAAAAAGTTTAACATGAAGTTGAATCCTTCGAAGTACACTTTCGGGGCATCGACTAACAAATTTCTTGGCTTTCTGCTGACCCTTGACGGTCTAAAAGCCAACGTAGAAGAGGTCCAGAGAATCCTCTATATGTCCTCCCCTTGAAACATTAAATAAGTGAAAAGACTAGCTGGTCAAGTTGTGGGATTCAATCACTTCATTTCAAAATCAGGCGACAAGTGTGCAACATCAATGTACTAACAAAAAACCAACACTTTGGATGGACAACCAATTACGAGTTAGCATTCAAAAGTTTAAAGGACTCACTGGCATCGCCGCCACTGCTCAAAAGCCCAAAATCAATAGAAGAATTATCACTATACCTTAGAGTCAGACAAGAGGTGGTTAGCTTGGTACTATTCAGAGAGGATGTGTGGAAGCAATTTCTGGTGTATACACCAGTCGGGTTCTTTGAGACAAAGAAATTAGGCATCCAATTATGGGAAAACTAACATTTTGATTAATTATTTCCTCTCACAGGTTCTAACCCTATTTATAGATGCNTTTATTATCCCCCTAGATTTAAATCTAACCCTCACACACAAATTAAGAAAAAAAAGTTAATGATGGAAGAGGTAATGTTGAATATGGGAAATCAAATACAAAATCAAAGGGCTGCTATTAGAAATATTGAAAATCAATTAGGACATACTGCTACTGTACTTAGTAACAGACCCTTTGGAAATCTTCTGAGTAATGTGGAAGTTAATCCTAAAGATCAAAATAAAGAGCAAATTAAAGCAATTCAGTTACGAAGTGGAAAAGAAATTGAAACAAAAATCCAAAGGGAAACTGAAGTTGATGAGCAGACGGAAGAGATGGAAAGTGACCATAACAAAAATGAACAAACACAAGTTCCTTTAGAAAAATCATTACCTCCGTTTCTTCAATGACTAAAGCAGAAGAACAAAGACAAATAATTTAAAATTTTTTTGGAAATCCTTAAAAAGTTAACAATAAACATTCCTTTCATTGAGGCTTTGGAACAAATGCCAAGTTATGTGAAATTTATGAAAGATATATTAAACAAGAAAAGAAAGTTTGCAGATCATGAGACTGTTGCACTTACTGAAGAGTGTAGCGCTATTATCCAAAAAAGCTTCTTGAAAAGTTAAAAGATCCTGGTAGTTTTATTATACCTTGTGCAATTGATGAAAAGTTTTATGGAAAAGCCTTATGTGATTTAGGAGTGAGTATCAATCTTATGCCTTTATTGATTTTTTAATGTTTAGATCTAGGTGAGACTTCTCCTACTATTGTATCTCTTCAGTTAGCTGATCGATCAATAACTTATCCTAAAGGAGCTATAGAAGATGTATTAATAAAAGTGGATAAATTTATTTTCGCTGTAGACTTTATAATATTAGATATGGAAGAAGATAAAGAGATTCCTATTATTTTAGGGAGACCATTTCTTGCAACAGAGAAAGCTTTGATAGATGTACAAAAAGGAGAATTAATAATGAGAGTTAATGATCAAGAAGTAAAATTTAATATTGCAAAAGCTATGAAATATTCTGCAATAGAAAAAGACAATAAATGTTTTAGGATGGAAGTCACTGATTATCTAAGTAATGAGCGATTTAAGAAAGAGTTTGAAAAAATATTAAAGCAAAAAGAATTTATTGAGAATGAGGATGAAATAAAAGAAGAAAATTTAGATTATATTCAGAACAAATTTAAAACTTTAGAGTTGTTAGAAAATGATAAGAAAAATCTTATTCCTTTAAATATTAAACCACCTGAATTTGAACTGAAAGTATTACCTGATCATTTAAAATATGTGTTTTTAGGAGATTCAATTACATTGCATGTTATTGTATCTTCTGAGTTAACTGAAATTCCAGAACAAAAATTAATAGAAATTTTAAAAAATATAAAAAGGCTTTTGGATGGACTTTAGCAGATATTAAAGGAATTAATTCTTCAATTTATATGCAAACAATTCTATTAGATGAACAATATAAACCTAAAGTTGATCCTTAGAGGAGATTAAACCCAATAATGAAAGAAGTTGTTAAAAAAGAAATTTTAAAATGGTTAGATGCTAGAATTATATATTCTATTTCAGATAGTGCTTGCGTAAGCCCAATTAACTGTGTTCCAAAGAAAGGAGGAGTTATCGTTGAAGTAAATGAGAAAAATGAATTAATTCCAATAAGACAAGTTACTGATTGACGAATTTGTATAGAATATAGTAATGTAAACCTGACCACTAGGAAATATCATTTTCCTTTACCCTTTCTAGACCAAATGTTGGATAGATTGGCTGGAAATAAATATCATTGCTTTTTATATAGATATATCGGTTATCATCAAATTCCAATTGCTCCCGAGGATCAAGATAAAACAACATTTACAAGCCCTTATGGAACATTTACATTTTATAGAATGCCTTTTGGACTACGCAATGCACCCGCGACACTTTATAGATGTATGATATCATTATTTAGTAATTTGATTGAACATAGAATGGAAGTATTTAACACTGCCGTTGCCGGTCCCAAGCCTGGATGCGAAAAGTGGAGGGTTGCGTTAGGTAGTCGACAACCAGCGAAAAACTTGTCGAAAAAAATGTGATATGAATTCTTTTGATCATTGTGTAAGTGTTAGGGCGTCCCCTGGAAGTGACACACTGTATAGCATGAATACAGTGAAAAGTGTGCAAGTGCCGCTACACCGGCGCCCGGGTGTAGTGTTAAATAAGCAAGGGTTCCCACATTACGGGCGAATGCGGGTAAAGAAGTTAGTCCATGAAACTAATGAAACTAATATTAGGATAGGATCTTGGAATATAAGTACTCTCAATGGTAAATTAATGGAATTAGTTGATATTATGATTCATAAGAAAATTAATATCTTATGTATTCAAGAAACTAAGTGGGTTGGAGAAAAGGCTAAGGAGATTGATAATTTAGGTTTTAAACTTTGATATTATGGTAAGAGTCGCACTAGAAATGGTGTAGGTGTAATTATAGATTAGAGTTTGAAAAATAATGTTGTAAAAATTAATAGAGTTGGAGATAGAATTATAGTCCTTAAGATTATCATTGATACTAAAATTTTTAATAATATAAGTGCTTATGCTCCTAAAGTAGGTTTAGATACAGGGTCTAAAGATAAATTTTGGAATAACTTAGAAGACTTAATAAAAGTGATACCTCTTGAAGACAGATTTTTTATTGGAGGAGATTTAAATGGACATGTCGGTAGATTGGTAGAAGATTTCAGAAATATTCATGGTGGCTACGGTTTTGGAGTAATTAATGAAGAAGGTAGAGCTATTTTAGATTTTGCTTTAACGTATGATTTCGTTATTACTAATACTTTATTCAATAAAAGAGATGAATATCTTATTACTTATAAGAGTGGATCTAATAAAACACAAATTGATTATTTTCTTATGAGAAGAGATCGTCACGAATGTAAAGATTGTAAGGTCATTCCAAGTGAAAATTTATTAGTTTTAGATTTTAAGATTAAGAGTTGTAAAATAAAAAATACTTGGACTCATCATTGTAGAATTAAATGGAGAAACTTACAAGACACAAAAATAATTATTTTTATGAGTAAAATTCAAGATTTCAAAATTTGGGATATTCATGAAGAAGCAAATGTTATGTGTGATTAAGTAAGAAGCACTATTAAACAAGTATCAAAAGATGTGCTTGGAGAATCAAAAGAAAAAGATTTTCTAAATAAAAATAGTTGACAGTGAAATAATAATGTGCAAGAAAAGATAAAATATAATAAGTTATGTTATAAAAATTGGTTTAAATGTAAAAGCTTAGAGAACTGGGAAAAATATCAAACGGCCCGCAGAGAGTTTAAAAGATTAATCCGTGATGCTAAGAATTCTGCTTTTAATGATCTTTATAATAGATTAGATACTAAGGAGGGTGAAAAATATATTTATATCAAACAAAGAGAAAAGAAAAGTAAAGATTTAACTCGAGTAAAGTGTATTAAAGATGAAAATCCTTTATAATATATTAGATACTAAGGAGAGTGAAAAATATATGTATAAACTAGCCAAACAAAGAGAAAAGAAAAAAGTAAAGTATATTGAAGATCTAAAAAAGTACTTTTCTTAGAAAAAAATATTCAACATAGGTGGGTGAGTTATTTTGATAAACTTTTTAATAAAGTTTTCTTAGAAAAAGATATTCAACATAGGTGGGTGAGTTACTTTGATAAAATTTTTAATGAAGAAAATAAGATTGACCTTAGGAAGAGTATTTTGGTCCCCATTTTTAAGAATAAAGGGGATGCACAAGAGTGTGCAAATTATAGTAGAATTAAGTTGATGTGTCATACTTTAAAATTATGGGAGAGGGTAATTGAACATAGGTTAAGATCATCTCAAAAATTTCTCATAATCAAATTGGATTTATGCCGGGCAGGTCTACTATGGAAGCTATATATTTTTTGAGAGGTTTGATGGAGAAGTTCAGAGATAATAATAAGAATCTACATTTAATTTTTATAGATTTCGAAAAAGCTTACGATAAGGTTCCAAGAGATATCCTTTGGAGAGTTCTCAAGAAGAAAGGTGTTTGACTTATATTCAAGTCATTAAAGATATGTATACTATAGTTGTTACTTGTGTTCAAACTGAAGGAGGATTGACAAAATATTTTCCTATTTTTGTTGGATTACATCTTACTTGTGTTCAAATTGAAGGAGGATTGACCAAATATTTTCCTATTTCTATTGGATTACATCAGGATTGGGCTTTAAAGCCCATATCTTTTTGCTTTAGTTATGGATGGTCTTACTGGACATCTACAGGAGGATGCAAACTGAAGGAGGATTGACAAAATATTTTCCTATTTCTGTTGGTTTACATCAGGGATCGACTTAAGCCCATAACTTTTTGCTTTAGTTATGAATGGTCTTACTAGACATCTACAGGAGGATGTACCTTGGTATCATATCTTTTTTCTTTAGTTATGGATGGTCTTATTGGACATCTACAAGAGGATGTACCTTGGAAAGAGGATTGACAAAATATTTTCCTATTTCTGTTGGATTACATCAGGGATCGACTTTAAGCCCAGTTTTGCTTTAGTTATGGATGGTCTTACTGGACATCTACAGAAGGATGTACGTTTGTGTATGCTTTTTGCTGATGATATCTTTCTCATGGATAAAACGAGAGAACAAGCTCAGGAAAAACTTGAATTATGGAGGTCTACATTGGAGTTTAAAGGCCTTCATTTAATTAGAACTAAAACTGAATACATGGAATGTAATTTTAGTAGTAATAGCTCTAGTGACAGAAGTGTGACTTTGGGTGATCAAATTATTAAAAAGTGTGAACGATTTAGATATCTTGGGTCTGTTGTTCGTTGGGTGATCAAATTATTAAAAGGTGTGAACGATTATTTTGGGTCCGTGTTCAAAGTGATGGTGATATAGATGAGGATGTTAATAGTAGAATTCAAGTTGGTTGGTTGAAGTGGAAGAATGCTTCGACTGAAAGGAAAATTTTATAAGACGGTGGTGAGACCTGTAATGCTCTATAACACTGAATGTTGGCCTTTAAAAGAGAAGCATAATAATAAGTTAAGTGTTGCCGAGATGAGAATGATTAGNTGTGGATGAGTAGCTTTACACTTAGAGACAAAATGTGAAATAAATATATTCGTGATAGGGTTGGTGTAGCTTCTGTGATGGACAAAATTAGAGAGTCGTCTTAGATGGTTTGGTCACATTAAACTAATGATCCAATTAGGAGAGTAGAAGTTTTATATTCGACTTGTGTTAAGAAAGGAAAAGGTAGACCTAGGAAGACTTGGGCTTATTGTATTAAAAATGATTGTAATTTACTAGAACTAAATGAAAATATGACACTAAATAGGACGCAATGGATAAAAAGGATTCATGTAGCCGACCCCACGTAGTGGGATTAAGGCTTTGTTGTTGTTGTTGTTGTTGTTGCATGGAATGAAAGTATTTATGGATAATTTCTCTGTGTTTGGGACTTCATTTAAATTATGTTTGAATAATTTATAAAACATTCTGGAATTATGTGAAAAAATCAACCTAGTACTAAATTGAGAAAAATGTCAATTTATGGTTGCAAGAAGAATTGTACTTGGGCATAAAATTTCTGAGAATGGCATGGAAGTAGACTATGCAAAAATTCAAGTTATTAAAAAATTACCACGACTGACTACGATCAGAGTGGTAAGAAGTTTCTAGGACATGCTGGTTTCTACAGGAGTTACATAAATTTTTTTTCAAAAATAACTAAGCCATTATGCCAACTTTTAGAAAAAGATATGAAATTTGATTTTAATGAGGATTGTATAAAAGCATTTTAACTATTGAAAGAGAAATTAATCACTGCACTTATAATAGTCTCACCTGATTGGGAAAAACCATTTGAAATAATTTGTGATGGTAGTGATTATGTTATAGGAGTTGTTTTAGGGCAAAGGTATAATAAAGTTTTTAATATAATATATTATGCTAGTAAAACTCTAAATGATGCTCAAATTAACTACACTATTACTAAAAGAGAGTTATTAGATATTGTTTATGCCTTTGGTAAATTTAGACCTTACTTGATTGAAACTAAATATATAGTGCATACAGTTCACTCTGCTATTAAATAATTGATGCAAAAGAAGGATGCTAAACCAAGATTAATTAGATGGATACTTCTTTTGCAAGAATTTGACTTTACTGTAGTTGATAGAAAGGGAAATGATAATCAAATAGTTGATCATTTGTCTAGACTAGAAAAAGAAATATTAACTAAAAAATGATAATCAAATAACTGATCATTTGTCTAGAATAGAAATAGAAATATTAACTAATTTTGGAGATGAAATTTTAGAAAATTTCCCCGATGAACAATTATATAGTAATGATGAAATAGATACACCGTGGTATGCCGATATAGTAAATTACATTGTAAGTGTGTTGACCTCACTTTTAATTGAGGTTTAGTTTTTTTTCTCTTTAGTAGCCTAGGGTCTAGCCATAGGACTTTCCTGTTGACTATTGCTAGAAAACTAGAAAAGGAACCCTCACAATTAGAAATTCTACCCTCTTCTTTACTCAACTTGAAGCTCTACATATTGGTCCTAACCTCTAGCACTTAGTAGGTGAGGTCATTATAAGGGAGCTCAAGGAGAGTTCCATAGGACTATTTAACCTTAGGGTTAACTCTGGGTCCTGGTTTGGGGCTAAGGCACTCACTTTCACTCATTACACTCACTTAAACTCACAATCTCTCACAACCCTCAACCCAGTATTTGTTGACTTTGTTCCCTTAATTTTTTGGTAGAGTCATGTAGATGGTCCCCTAAACCCACTAGCCTTAGGCTAGGGTTTAGCTAAGACCAGTACATAGAGTACCCAAATGAGGATTCCATTGGTCCATGGCTCATATAGGGTGGTTGGCACCCCAATTCTACCAAAAATATCCAACTTGACCTTTTGTCCCAAAATCCCCCAATTTACTTAGATACCCTTGGAGCCCTAAATTTGGCCAAAATTCTCAAATCCACCCAAAATACCCAAATTTGTCTAAAAATTACTTCAAACCATTTCAAAATACCCAAGTGACCCAAAAACTACCCAAAAATTCCAAATTTACCAAAATATCCCCAAAATTGTCAAAATTACAAAAAAATACTCTTGGCATCCCAAACTTTCCCAAAACCTCCAAAATCCCTCCTAATGTCTCCAAAACTAATTTTAACCCTTCAAGTGAACCCAATTTGTCCAATTTGACCATTTTGACCAAAACCCCCAAATTGCCTTTAAAGGCCCAATTTCCCCAAAATCACCTCAAATGTCCACCAATTTGGCCCAAATTTCCCTCAATTTAAATTCTAAACTCAAATTCACCTTTCATATGACCAGTATAAACTAAATACAAGCTTAATTTGCCTATGCTTTGAACCCAATTTTGATCTAAGTCAACCCCTAATTTTGGCCCTATGACTTAGTTCCACCAAATTGAACCCCATAGCCTACTCAATTTGCCGCAATTTGAATCCTAAACTCTTCATAACAATATTACACACCAAACTTGACCTTCAATTGTACTTGGTGAAGCCTCAATTGCATTCAATTTTAACCCAAGTCCAAAAATTCTCAAATTTGTCCCAAATTGGCCATACCTCCAAATTTCACCAAATTGAATGCCCTAACCTCAAAATTGACATCCAATTAATGTTGAAAACTCTTCATGACAATCTCATAGACCATTTTAAACAATTAATTTTGACTTATCCCAACCTTAGCCCAACCAAGACTCAAGTCTAGCCCAACATGCCCAAATTGACCAAAATCCCAAAATCCTTCAAATTGAACCCCCAATTGAACTCAAAATCATTTGAATCCTTCACCAAAAATCTTCATTACAATCATATACACAATGTTGATCAATCAATTGGGCTCAAAGACATGGCTAGCCTAACCCAAACCTAACCTTTGGCCATTTAGACCGACATTGAACCCATGCACCAAAATTGACCTAGCCATGTTAAATTGACCAAGGCAAGACTTCTACAACCAATTTTTGGATCCTAGTGATCAAGCTAGACTCACTTAATCCACCCTAGATGAGCCATGGACCAAAGGTCCCCTAAATCAAGAGATTTGTTTCCTAAATTGTATAAGCCAAAGGGATCTTTGCCAAAACCCATCACCATCCCAAATTAATGGTTGTGGCAGATTCCTCTGGCTCACTTGACCTCCTAGCCACCTCTCCTGGCCCTAACGACTGGCCTAGTCGCTAGAGCACCTCAAAACGGTGGGCCACCATCCCTAAATCAAACCCAATCTCAACCCTAGGGGCTAGCTCACCTTGATTAAGCTTTAGAGCCTCTTAGCTCACCGTCTCAGCAGACTTTGCACCCAAGGCCAAGCCCTGAGCTCCACTCTCCGGCCATGGCTATAAAATGGCCTCTTCATGACCAAAGGAGGGGTGCTCAAATTTTCTCAAGGAGACCCTTCCAAATTGCTCCCATAGCTCCTTTGAGATCTCCTCAGTGCCACCCAACCACCTCTTTGCCTTCATTTTCCTTACCGGAGGTCAATTTTGAGCTCAAATCTTTGCCGAAGACAAGACATGCTCCACCACTCCTCCACAGTGCACCAAATCTCAATTAAAATCACCCACACGTTTTCCACAGGGAAAGGAGAAGAAGTCCCATCAAAGGCCCCTCATGGAGAGCCTCCACACTACAATTTGATCAACACCCAAACTCAGCCTTTATCGAATTCGGGTCCAGACCTTTCACCACGATGAGAGGACCAATCACTAGCCTCCTTGTACCTCCACAAACGTGCCGAGCACCTCTGATTGAAGCTTCCCTTCTCAGAGCAAAGGTATTGAACTTCCCCTCTTCCCGAGCCTATTTTGATTCTCCATGTGATTAGGGTTAGTTTAATGGCATGTTTATCATATGGATATGTTCATCTCACTTAGAAGAGTATATAGGATCAAACCCGATAAGGGAGATCTTATGGTTTTAGGGTTAACGGTCACGGGTTTTGGCTATCAGAGATGATGATGCGGAGCCGTTAGATGGCGCATGTATCAGACGGACAACTAGGATTGTGTTGGACGGGAGCTTGATTCATAAAGCGCGGGCTGAGTCAGCAACTACGTGGATGGTGATGTCCAACCAGAGCGCACCACGCAGAGCTTCGGAGCCATCATAGGTTGACGCGGCGCCGCATGCTTAAGTAGAAAAATAGGGTTATTTTTTATTTAATTAAATCAACTATCTTGAAAAATCCATATCTTGGTGTAGAAGAATCACAAAATTAAAAGAAAAATATCGTAGTACTCAGTGAATAGAGGAGAACAATGTGGAAATGGTTTGAAGATTATTTGATGTATATTTTATTTTTAATTAATTACATACTATTTTTAGTATTTTAACTCTCCATGCATGTAAACATTTCCCCATGACTTGATATTTTAGCATGTTGTTGCCTCTGTCATGGGGGATATTCACTGGTTTTTCCAAAGTTAGAGGAGACCCCTAGACAGAGATCCACATTTTTCAAGTTTATGTCTATCATTTGCATAAATTAATCATGGTAATCATCATGTTTCTTAGAAAAAATCTAAGAAAATTTTGGAAGGTTCACTGTGACTAGAGAACCCTAGGAAAATTTTTTTATGAGCTAAGTCATTAAGAACACTCCTAATTTTTATAAAACCCTAAGATATAAAGAAAATTAATTTGGGAAAAATAAACATCTAAATGAATTGATTTTGATTCTCCACTGTGATTTAAAGTTTAAAGGACACCCCATAAAAATTTCAAGACATTTGGAGTTCATTTGACAACATAATCTGATTTTCTAAGTTAAATAACATTTTTGACACTAAAATGATTTTTAACAATCAAAATATAACTTAAAAAATTATAAAATTGGATTTGGGAGTTCTCTGTGATCATAGATATTTTCTAAAAATAAAATTGTAATTTAAATAAAAATTTCATTTTTTAAGCATATTTTGATAATTTAAATAATAAAAATTAATAAAATTCATGGAAATGTCTAAATTGCTTCCTAAGTACTTAGGAGCAATTGGAATATTTTTCCTAATTTTCTAAGTGAAGACATTGAGTTTTAAACCTTAAAAATAATTTTCAAAGGTTAAAATTTGATTTTCCTTAATTTCTCACTAAAATAATTCAAAGAAAAATCATAGAAATATAAAATTTGTTTTTCTAGTTTCTTTGACCTCAGAGAGATTTAATAAAAAATGAAAAACTTAATTTTCCACATTTGAAATATTTTATAATCAATTAATAATTCTAATAATTCAAATAAAACTCCAAAAATCATGAAATTTGGTTAAAGTGGTTCTCTAATCTATATCTACCTCCAATAAAAATTTCAAGTGATTAGGCTTTGGCTTGGTCAATTTATTGAATTTTATTTGAAAAATCCTATTTTTACATGTAAATAATCCTGTAAATTAAATTAAATTTTGAAAAATCACATTTTCTCTTCTTATGTCTTAATTAACTCATGTGTGAGGTGGGATAAGAATTCTAAAGTCATTTTAATTAAATTTGATGAATTATAGAGTGATAGATCCTTAGGGGTAAAAGTGCAATTTTGAAAATTTAGCCCTAATTAACATTTAGGCTTAATTCAAGAAAGGGAAATGATTAATCTTTGATCTTAAATAACATATTCAGATGATTGAAACATAAGAAATTAATTGGTAGAAACCAATTTCACTTTTCTTAATTAAAGGATAAATTTACAATTTCCTAAATCATTAAGATTTGAAGGTCTATTAAATTAAATGATCCTAGACTTAGGGGTATGATTTTGGATGTTAATAACTCACTAATTTAATACCCCTGTCTGGTGTTCAAATGACATTCAAACCTTTTGATAATGAATCACTATCACTTAAAATTCAATTTCTTTCAAAAAAAAAATGCTAATGTGTCCACTCAGATCCTAAGGGCTTAGTAGTGACCTAGGATAAAACAAATTTGGTTAAATAAGGATTACAAAAGTGAATGTAACTAGAAATTAAACACCATTAAAACACTACAAGCCCAAGTTAAATATGAAATTAGTTAAGTGTCTTAATAGTATTAACTTTCCCCTTTTAAAGATCTTCACCATCATAATTCTCTAATTAAATGACAAATGATAATTACACTACTCTTAGAGATAATTGGAATATTGATGTTCACTGAACACTAGAGATATTTACAGGATGTATTATTAAAAAACATAATAAGTTTAAATGAGCTCAAGACTTTTCACAAGGCGGTGAGAGGGAGGCATGGACCTGCTTCTTTCTCCCGACCTTTTGGATACCTCAGAAGTCTACTAAACTTAGTATGTTTCGCTTAATGAAATCATCCTCAGATGAATTAATAGGGGTTCACCAAGATATGATTTAGGATTTGGTAGATCACCAGAACCTTATTTTCCCGCTTTACATAAAATGCTTTTAACATATAAATGCTCTCACATGCATTTTGAGTTTCAGTTGGAAGATGAAGGGAAGACCATCTAGGTATGCTTTTATTTGACCTGCATTTCTAGTTTCTCGTAGTTTACTTTTCTGTACGTTACTGTACTTACTCACCTGCATGTTAATTAACGATGTCACTCTGCATGAAAAATAAACTGCTAGGATAGTCGTCAACCAAAACCAAAACTAAAATCAACCAACTTAAAATTCACTGCCAGAACATTTAAAATATAAAACAACTCAAAATTTAATCTCAAACATCACAAAACAACAATTGCAACTAAATTAAGACGTCTCTATCAAATGATCGGGAATCCCTTGGAGGAGGTAACCTATGGTTGCTAACGAGGCTTCCCACGGTTTAAATGAAAGTATGGAACTAATTAAGTTGAGTTTAATAAATTCATTTAGACTAAGTGAATACAATAGAAAATAGTGGTACCAGAATGAGGGATCCATAGGATCCTAACCGGTGTCGCTCTAATCAACTTGAACATGCCCCATAACATTTAAAAAACTTTAACCATAGAGCCATCTGATTTGACATTATGACCTGACACACCAGAAAACTTAAACTCGTCAAGGCGAGGAGCTCAGAGTTAGCATGGTGGGCAGCACGACCATCTTCAACAGCAAAACATGCCTTCACCAACTAAGCCTTTCATTCCTTAGAATTAAACAACAAAGCCATAGGATTTCGAGGTTGTCTTCCTAGTGCAACATAAATCCTCAACTTATCTTTAGGCCTTTTTATAGCTCTGCTGTACAATATAAGCCCTAAATTGTCTTAGGATTTCGAGGTTGTCGTTTGTCACGACCTAAGTCCTCACATCTTCCAGGCTATATGTGTGATTTTTTCACACAAATGTAAGCCCTAAATTAATAAAATTGACAGGATGAAACATTCAAATAATTTCTCCTCAAAACTGAAGCCAAACAATAGGATAGACTGAGAAGTCACCGAAGTTCTCCTTTGGATCTATGACATCGCCTAGTTCTTCCTCCTTTGGATTCCAAAAATAAAATGTTCCAAATTCGAGCCATTCCCATTTCACACCTCTTTGTCCGATTTCATTGAAAAGTCCTATCCTTTTAAACTCCTTAAAGATAATATTCCCTAATTTTTATCGAGAGTTTTCTTGAGTGACTTCGGTCATTTAAGATGTAATTAACTATAGGGGCTTTGCCCTTGTAGGAAGCTTTTCTGAATCCAGCTTAAAATAAACCTTATTTAATTCTTCATATTAAATAGAGGAAATTTTCGGCAAATAAAACGGTTTCATAGACCAAACAGAAGTGATATATATTTCTTAGTTTATTTGATCAAGACACACCCTCAAATCTTGTGTTTATCCTTTAGGATAGATACAGGGTTCAAGGTAGATTGCTCTTTCATTTAAACTATGAAAATTATTGGGTCAGTTTGATTTTATATTTTGCTAAAACTTATATATATATATATATATTCCGGGCAATTAGGCGATGGCGAGGGAGTCGGCTCTGCTAGGGTTTTGGGAGAATGGTACGATCGGATGGCGATCCTGATTCTTCTTCCTATTTTGCTTATTTTCTGCGGTGGATCTTTCCTGTTCTGTTTTCTTCTTTAATTTCCTGCTATACTGCTTTCTGTTCTTCATTTTTTTTCACATCCCGCTTTTGCGATGGCTGCGGGTAGATCTTTCGTGGAAGCTGTTTTGGACGATATTTAGGGATCTTCAAACCCTAGCACGGGAGAGCATTTCCCTCAGGGATTTCATGACTCTTTACATTTATGTGAAGATTATACTTTCGTAAAAAAATTGGGGAATAAAAAAGGAAAACTTGCCATGTTTATTACTGATGATGAATCTGTTGTCCTTCCATCCTCCTGTCGTTTGGCTCTTGTTGGTAAATTTACTTATGACACTCCTAAAGTGGAAGTAATTCATAGAGAGTTTGAAATTTTGAAAGTAAAGGGATGGTGGAATGTAGGCATTTTAGATGGGAGGCACTTATTAATATAGCTTGTTAATGATGAGGATTATACTAGGTTGTTCTCTTAACGTTTCCTACGAATTGAAAATAGGGTCATGAAATTCCTTAAATGGTCGATGGACTTTGATCCTAAATTTGAGCTACCTGTGATACCAGTATGAATTAGATTTCCAGGCCTTAAATTGCATCTTTTTAACCATGAAATATAGTTCTCTTTAGCCGCCGCATATGGGAAACCACTCAAAATAGACATTGCAACCTTCGCACTCACCCGGCCATCGGAGGCCCGTGTCCAGTTGAAAGGGATATTACACAACCATTTTGTAATGAAATCTGGATTGGTTCACAACATTGTGGCTATTGGCAACAAGTGGAAATTGAACGCCATTCACCATATTGTACACACTGCTCTATGTTTGGACACCACACAAGCCAATGTTTCTAGTTAAATCCTCATCTCAAAGAAAATACTCGAAATTGCTCCATTGATGAAGCACCAACTAATATAAATGAAAGCCAGGAAACTATTTTCCATGGCAAGTCTACCACTATTGATCCTCAAAATCACCAAGTTGAGCCTCAATATGAAGAAGTTGAGCCTCCAAATGTAGCAACTAGCATTGACGCTCTACCTAAGATTGTTGCACCCTTATCTTGGTTGGAAAATGATGTTAATATATCTCTTGCACATGCTACTACTGATGATATTTTTGAATTGTCTTTTCCTCCCCCTATGCAAGATACCGTTGTTGAATGTAATGTTCAAATTGAACACAATAGGCAAAAAGATGTGAAAGATACATCCCTCTGCATCTCATGTCATGACACTCTCTCTTTCCCTATACAAGGGAACACTAATGCTATGGTCCCTGACATTACGATATCTACTGCCTCTTCCATACAGGTATCTCTTCAAGAAGCTACTAGCAATTTAGAAACTGAATGGCAGGTTCAGAGGCACTCTAGAAGGAAAAGTAAAAAATACATGGAACTTGCGAAGCTTCATGATCCAAACAGCTCAAGAGAAAGTACATATCACTCTGATGGCGACAGGTAGTTAATCATACTAGATCCTCTAGTAGGATAGCTTCCAGACATCATGTTTAAAACTTTAACAAGGAACATTAGGGAAGTGGCTGACCCTTCCTCCCTTAATAGATTGAAGCACTTGTGTAGGGTCAATAAAATATCCATTTTTGCTATTTTGGAGCCCATGGTAACTGATAGTACCAATAAAATTCTTAGCCATTTCAAAAGCTTCCGCCATTTTTGCAACAAAAACAACAAAATCTAGATTTTCTGGAAAAAGAACGTCACCCTCTCAATTATGGAGGATGATGAACAATTTGTATTAACTCAGTATAAAAATGATGATTATATTGGCTGGGCCACCTTTGTCTATGCTAGCTCCATATTAAAAGATAAATATCTTTTGTGGCAAAAAAATGAAATCATGGGGAACACTCTCTCTGAAAATTGGTTTTGTGGCGGCGATTTTAATATGATAATGAAACCTATAGAAAAAAAGGAGGCGGAAGGTGTGATATTCCTCTTATAAACAAGTTTTGCAATTCCATCTCTCAAGCCAGTCTTTTTGACTTGGGTTATACTAGTGCACCTTTCACATGGAGAAGAGGTTTTCTCTCTCAAAGGCTTGATCATTATATGAGGAATCTTTTTTTATTAAATCATTTTCCCATCATTCAAGTTCAACACTTAAATTATGCTTCCTCTGATCATAAGCCCATTATGTTAACTTTAGATTTCAATGACAAACCTATTATTTCTCGTTTCAAATTCCTTAACATATGGACTACTCATGAGTCTTTTTTGAGCATGGTGCAACAGACTTGGAAGATTGATATGGTTGGCTCTCCTTGGTACATGTTATGGCAACTCCACAAAAAAGTCGCTGTTCAAGTGAAACTTTCAAATTTTTGGGAATGTTCACCAAAAGGTCTCTGAGGCACAGTGTGCTCTTGATCATCTGGAGACACAAGATATCTGTAATCCTGGTTGGGTCGATTCCATGGCTAAAGCTCAGCTAGATCTCCTCATGGCTAGCAATTTGGAGGAGGAACTTTTACAACAAAAAGCTAATGACATGCACTTTATAACTGGAGATCGTAATACTAACTATTATCAAGCTACACTTCAACACAGAACAAATATCAACAACATCTTGAAAATCAAAAGTATGGAAGGGGACATAATCACTAATATGGATGTTATTGGTGAAAATGCTGTAAAACTTTTCACTGATCTCTTTCAATCCACTGTGGACACACTTCCCATTGACTCTACTCATTTTCAGGATGATAAAAAATTTGTTAATACCCTTACTTTATCACGCCTACTGGATGAGGCTGAGATTTACTGTGCATTTCAATCTATTAGTCCAAACAAAGCCCCTGACCCTGATGGTTTCTCCTTCTTCTATCTACACTCTTGGAATATCATAAAGAAAGAGGTTATTTTAGCCATACAAAGCTTCTTCTTTGGTGAAAATCCTGGGAGTTATTTTACCTCTGCCACGATTGTACTCATTCCTAAAAGCAATGATATGTTAATTTGGGATAATTTTTGTCCTATCTATCTTGCCACTATTATTTCCAAGGTCATAAGCAGAATACTTGTCACTAGACTACAACATCATTTTCCCCAACTTATAGCCCCACAACAATCTACTTTCATTAAAGGTAGAGAGATCACTGATAATATTTTGCTGACTCTGGAACTTATTGAAGATCTCGATAAGAAATGCAAAGGAGGGAATATGGTCATCAAACTTGACATAAAAAAAGCTTTTGATACTATAATTTGGAATTTCATCCTTAATGTTCTGAATGTCAGAGGTTTCAAGAGGGATTTTTGTATACTCATCAAAAGGTGGTTGGAGACCAATCACTACAGTGTGCTTGTTAATGGCAAAGCTTATGGGTTATTCTTTTCTTTCGGGGGTATAAAGCAGGGAGACCCGCTCTCCCTAACTATTTTCATCCTTGCACTTGATTATCTCTCTCGTCTCATAAATTGGGCCAAATCTCAGCATGCACACACACATTACTCACACAAATCTAAAATCTTAGTTAGCCATCTTTCCTATGCTGATGATGTCATTATCTTCTCCAACGCTAGTAAGAATGCCATTAAGAGAACTATGAATATCCTTGAGGAATTTTAGAATTCCTCTGACATTCTTTTCAACAGGTCTAAATGCTCTTTTTACTTTGGCAAATATGTCTCCACTCACATTGAAAATTGGGCCACTGATTACACTGGTTATAAATGCGCTAAGCTTCCCATAAAATATCTTGGAGTTAACATTCTTAGGGGAAGGAGGAAACATAATCAACTTCATGAGGTGGAAGATAAGATTAAATCAAGGATTAATGATTGGAGAAACATATTGGAGAAACATATTTTTATCTAACGGTGGTTGCCTCACCTTGCTCAAAAGTGTTTTCTGTTGCTTGCCTCTATATGCTTTGCAGGTTATTAAGGCTAAAAAAAAACACGATGAGAAACCTTGAAACCCTTTTTAACAAATTTCTCTAGGTTGGGTATGCCACGAAAAAAATCTGGGCTAATTGGGCAAAGGTTTTTATGCCTAGATCCTTCAAAGGCCTTGGTTTCAAGACTTTACAGCAAATTGTTGACATTAACATGTGCAAGCTTTGGTTCAAATTTCGACTGGGGGAGTCCCTTTGGGCTCATTTCTTATATCATAAATACTATCAGAATGCTCATCCATCGACAGTGACTTGGAAAACTGGTGATTATAAACTTTGGAAGTCTATTCTTGCTGCTAGATCTGTTGCTTCTCAATTTTTTTTGGGAAGTTGGCGACGGTAAAATCTGTTTTTGGCATGATCATTGGGGTGTCTATGTTCTTACTACCTTTCCTCATTCATACATTAATACAAATATGCATATTTCTGATGTTTGTAATGGTGATATTTGAAATATTGATTTATTGAAGACCTTGGTGGGAGATTTAACTCCCTCAGTTACTACTACTCATATAAATATAAGTGGGAAAGATAAACCTCGATGGAAATTCACCTCTAGGGGGTCTGCTACTAAAATGTTATATAAGCTTTCTTATAGCTATCCTAAATGGAAATGGAGCTCTTTCATATGGCACCCTCTCATATCTCCTTCTATTTCTTTTTTACTCTGGAGATATTTTCATTCCCTTTTGCCACTTGATGATATCCTTAAGATAAAGGGGTTGAAATTAGCCTCAATTTTCTATGTTTGCAAGAGGGAAGCTGAATCATCCCATCATTTATTTTTTGAATGTTGTTTTGCAAAATAAGTTTGGGGAGATCTTGGTGCTTTACTTGGGGTGCACTGGCCTGCTATATTTAGTCTGAAAAAAATTCTTGAAGCCTGGAAAAGTGCCACATCCTTTCACCCTAAGATGGATCATTTTCCTTTGACGGTACTTTGATTCATTTGGACTACTAGGAATGATTGTAAGCATCACTTCCCCCCCATCTTAAGTTTCTATTATCTCTTTCATTATGGCTAATTTTTATAAGGCTATTAGAGCAACTAATAATGCCACTACTTACTCAAATTGGATTGGTGAGAAGAGGCCTATTTTGGTTAGATGGTCACCACCATTAACTGGATGGATAAAAGCTAACATTGACGCTAGCTTGTCCAAAAATGCTGCTTCTGCTGGCGGTGTGATTAGAGGCAATTATGGTAGATGCCACGTCTTTTTTGCCTCACCTATTATTGCCTCCATGCCACTAGAGGCTGAATGCTATGTTGTACTTTTGGCTCTAAAAGTTATTGCCTCCTTCAAGTTCAAAAAGGTCATTATTGAGGCTGACTCTCAATGTTTGTATAATACCCATACAAACAAGTCTGAGCCGATCAGAATATTATTTGCTTGCTACAACGTATAAATTATGAAATTACCAGTAATCAAATTCAAACTCTCTTTAATTTTATATATCGCGAAGGAAACACTCCTGCTGATTTGCTTTCTAAATTGAGTCTGAATGTTGTCTTGGTGGGTACTACCCCCCTCCTCCCCTTCATAAATATATACTTAGTGATATGATGGACTCACCTTATTTAAGAATCTGATTTTATTGATTTTGGGTCTACTGCTTGTTGTTTGCTGATATGCTGATATTTATGATGTTTTGGAACATGCGGATGGAACTCTTATTTCGCTCATATTTTCGTTGGTTTGGACCTCATGCACTCTCTTATTTCAGGCATAAGGTTTTTGATGCCTTTAGTGGTGCATGGAAATTTGCGGCTTGGTGGCACTGTTTAGGGGAAATTATGGAGGCCCATGGCTCCAATAATTTGTCCTCATATGATTATGGCTAGAGGCCCATGACTCCATCCTTTGGCTTTGGTTTGGCAATTCAAAATTTTTATTTGCTTATTTTTAGTATCTTAATGGATATATTGATGGGGATTATGACATATGGGGGCTTGATCCTCCTTTACTTTGGTGGGGGCTGGTTTTTGGGCTATTATACTCAATCAGTATGGAGCACATTACTGGGAAAATCCCTCTCTCTGATAATCTTTTGCTTTCATTATGGTTGGCAATGTGGTTTACATATTTGGAGGCTGGTCGTGGGTTTTCCCGCATCTCAATTATGGTTGGATGGTTTGTTTTTCTGTACCATTATTTGTCTCTCTCGCATATTTGGTGGCACTCTTTGGTGAATGTTTTGATGCTAAAGTTTTTAGTTGGGGGAGGCCCATGGATCATCACTATGATTGTCCTACAGTTTTGCAGAAGTTTTGTTTCCTTCTAGTTTTCTTGCTTTCAACCATCAGGATGCCTGCTGCTCCTTTTACCCTTTCATTATAATAGTTTTCAGATGGGATGGTTGTTGCCTCCTTTTGTCTTTGCATAAAGTATCCTTACTATTTGCAGGATTGGTCAGACCTTGTTGCCCCTTTTTTGGATATAGCACTCTCCTCTTCGACTTTGCTCTCCTTTAAAATAGTTGACAAGAGTTTTGGTATACATGTAATTTTTTGGGTATGCTTTACATTTAGTATACAATTTGTGATCTTACATGTATTTTTGCTTTTTGTGTGGAGTTGTGCTGTGGATAGTGAAACCCCTAGGATTATGACATTTATTTTATTTTTAGTTGGGGATCCACTATCCCTCCCTTTTTCTGTAATCCTTTTCTTTATTAACCACGAGATGCTCTTTTAATTTATATATATATATATATATATATATATATATATATATATATATATATATATATATATATATATATATATATATATATATATATATATAT
>JXCR01149059.1:120918-141319 GCA_002079205.1 Phalaenopsis hybrid cultivar
TATATATATATATATATATATATATATATATATATATATATATATATATATATATATATATATATATATATATATATATATATATATATATATATATATATATATATATATTAAAATGTCCTTCTGAAGCGGGCGACGAGATTTCAATTCCGGTGACCGACAGCTTCCAATGAGCAACTCCTCCAACCAAAAATAGTGCCGACAAAGTGATATTCTACCAACTTATATTAAGAATCAACAATTAAATAAATATATATATGATTCAAAATTCTATTTTTAGGATGACCCATATTTATATAAACAATATAAAGATCTAATTTTTAAAAGGTGTGTGCCTTATAAAGAAACTCAACAAATAATTAAAAGATGTCATGATTCTAAATTCGGAAGACATTTTGAAATAAATGGAACTGCATATAAAATTTTGCAAGTTGGATTTTATTGGCCTACTCTTTTTAGAGATGTTAATCAATATATTAAAATATGCGATCGATATCAACGAGTAGAAAATATTTCTAGAAGAAATGAAATGCCTCTAAATTACACATTGAAAGTTGAAATTTTTGATGGTGTGGATTAGATTTTATGGGACCATTTATGCCTTCATTTGGAAACTTATATGTATTACTTGCTGTTGATTATATGCCCAAATGGATTGAAGTTGTTACTGTACCTAAATGTGATGCTCAGAGTGTTTCTAAATTCTTAAATAAAAATATTTTTACATGATATGGAATGCCGAGAGTAATTATTACAGATGAAGGAACTAATTTTAGGAAATAAGAGAATAAAAAAATTAATTAAAAAATGATATTATGCATATATTCTCTACTTCTTTTCATCATCAGACTAGCGGTCTAGCAGAAATATCAAATCATGAAATGAAATGAATTTTAGAAAAAGCTATAAATCCCTGTAAATTTAATTGGTCTGCTAGATTAGATACTGCATTATGGGCATACAAAACTACTACTAAAACTTCTATAGGAATGTCTTCATACAGACTTATTTTTAGAAAAACATGCCAGTTACCGATAGAATTGGAGCATAAAACATTTTGGGCTATTAAGGAATTTAATTTTAATCTAAAAGATGCCGGTGAGAAAAGATTATTGCAACTCAATGAACTTAAGGAAATTAGAAATGAAGCATATGATAATTGAAAAATCTATAAAGAGAAAATGAAAATATGACATGATCAAAAGATTATTAAGAAGTTTGAACCTGGACAAGAAGTTCTATTATATTATACAAGATTGAGATTATTTCCAGGAAAACTGAAATCCAGATGGTTTGGACCATTTAAAGTAATTAAATTCTATCATTATTGAACTATTGTTATAAAGGATCCTAAATCTGGAAAAATATTTAAGGTTAATGGGCATCGATTGAAACATTATTATGAATGACACATATCACAATTTAAAGAAGTTTTAATGTTAAGTCAACCCAACTAAACAAATGGTATGTTGGGCTGACGACGTTAAACCAAGCACTATGTGGGAGGCAGCACATATATAAATCTATCTATCTATATATTACAGTTTTGTCTAATAAGTTTATTTATATTTTAGGAAATAATAGTATTTTTATATCCTACACAATTATATATATCATAAATTAATACAAATATTGGTATTGGATGAAAATTTGGAATCAAATTGAACAAAAAAGTTATATGCGCGAATTTGGCCTCTGGCGCCGAAGACACCAGCCTATTGGACCATGGCGCCGACGACATTCCGAACTGTTTCCACGAGCAGAACAGTTTCGATGGACTTTGGCGGGATTTCTCTCTTCAATAACCACCGAGAGGTGTTTTTATAGTCCTAAAAACTAACTTAGACGTTCTGAAACTTCCTAATTTCAAATTCCATGGCTTCCAATTCTAAAATGACATCAAGGTATTGAATTTTTAATTGAAGAAAGTTTATCAGTTTTGACACGCAGAGATTATACGAAAAATTCATCATGAAGAAGAGACTTATCAAGGAGAGAGGCTTTGTCAACCATGGATTGAGCCATCCAAGTTCACAAATTGAGAAAATCAATGTGCAGAGGCATTGGGATTTTTGTGCTGCACTACAGCTGCAGTTGTAGTACCCATAGTCAAAGAATTTTATGCTAAGTTACGTGGAATTACTCAAGGAGTCATCTTCATTCGAGGTAAGTCTGTACCATGTACTCTAGCTCGGATTAATGATTTGTAAATGATAGAAAAAAAATCCAATCTGTCATTATACAAATCTTATCCCAACGAGAGATATGATGCAAGAAGTATATAATTTTTTGACGGATGAAAATGATAATTTGAAAATCAGAGATGAGGGATACATTAGTTTCTCTACTTCACTGCTTAATCCAATTTCAAAATAATGGGATTTCTTCATATCTGCAAAATTACTCCCTACCATGAAGATTAGTAGAGTTACAAAAGAAAGTGTCATTTTAAACTATTGCATTCAAATGGAAAAACTCATTGATGTAGGATCAATTATTTTCAAATCTGTTATGAGTATTATTATGAATGGGCCCATAGATGGACTTGGGCATCCTTTTACAATTTTCCTACTTTGCACTCAATCTCAAGTTCCATATAAAAATTTGGGAAAAAGTTTTATTACCTTGGGAGCCCATGATTCCTATTGATGGCAATTATATCGGGAATGGAAATGAAGCATTAGATGTTATTTTGGATCATTCATCACATGCTTCAACACCATTGATGCCACCAGCAGTTGGAAGTTCAATATCATTAGAGAAGAGAATGAAAAAAATAGAAAGAGAACTTAAGAGTATTACAAATGCAATAGGAAATCTTAACTACCTTTTTTATCACCTAGATTGGAGAATGAAAGAGAGCTTTGATCATACTGGAACAGTTGAAGCAGGATTGGTACAAATGTTCAAGAAAAATGGATGGATCAATGAAAATTTGACTGATCAGTTCTCGTACCGACCCTTCTACAATTTGTATGTCTATTACCAATCTATGAGAGATATTAAAGGAGGATAAAACACTAAAGAAGAGTTAGAGTAACTGAAGAAGTTGGACTTTTTACTAGTTTAAAATACTTATGTTTTTAATGTAATTGTGTGGATTTGATTTACTTTATTTTGCTTTAGAACTCTATTTATGTTTATAGTTTTGTGTCAATGTTCTAGTGTTGTGGCTTTATTTTAACGCTGAATTATAATTTAGTTTGCTTTAAGGATGTGGAAGTGTTATTAGAAAAATATATTTATAAAAAGTGTATATTCATTTATAAAAGTTAGTTTGGTGTTGTTTGTGAAATTGCTTGCTTGTGAATTTGTTTTAGATGAAAATTAATGTTTAAAAAGACTAAATAAACTTTGGAGTAAATTGAGAGAAAATTAAAATTAAAAAAAATCAAAATATGAATTTTTTTGCCAGAGGCGCCGACGACGCCAGCATGGGTGCCGACAGTGCCCTCGACTTAAACAGACCCAAACACCCTTAAAATTAATGATTTGCACAGTAAAACACCATTTTTAACTTTTGACTCACCTTCAACCTCCAATTTTTGCACCTAGGGCTTACTATTGCTCGGATTTGAGGCAATTTTAATACAAACAGTGTTTGGTTTTCATCTTCTCTAGGTAAGAGCTACACTTTGAACTAAAATTTTTTTATTTTCACTAAGGATTTATCCTACATAGTCGAGATCCAAAATTTTGAGATTTTGTTGGAAGATTTTGAAAAAATCCTTTGGTGAAGAACTCTTACTTAGTAGATTTAAGTTAAAACGTTCCACATTGTGATTTTTGGAATTTTGGGAATTTATTTTGATTTTTTCAAATTTTCTTAGATTTATCATATCACCTAGAATGAGCTAAGGAAAGAGAAAAGTAGATTTTGATGATCAAAGGTTTGTCATTTACAAGGCCAACATTTGCTTCAATAGTTTACTTACAACTAAAAAAGTGATTCCGGATCAAGGATTTAAAAATTTGGGCAGAGAAGTTGAAAGATTAATCAATGCTTGGCAGTGGGAAAATTTTTGCTACTTTACTGCTGAGGCGATTATTGGTGTAGTGATGGAGTTCTATGACAATTTCAAAGAGACTTATGAAGATTATGTGTTTGTTCGAGGGAAAATGATGGAGTTTACTGCAAGGAAGATTAATGAATTTTATCAGTTAGAAGATGTGCATATCTGCCAGTACAAATCATTTTCTACAACGAATGAGGCCTTAGATGTGGTTATTTCTTTTCTTACTGATGGAAGAGGAACTTGGAAGTTGAAGAATGGAGTTAAGGTAAACTTTCCTCTTTCTATGTTAAATGTAGTATCTAAGGCCTGACACTATTTTATTTCTGGAAGAATGATACCAACAAACCATCATATTGAGGTAACAGAGGATAGGGCCATCTTGAACTTCTGTATCCAGCAGATGATGAAGATAAATGTAGGCTCTATTATTTATAAGAACACTCGATCTATTGCTTTGGGAGAGGCCACTGGTGGTTTAGCTCACCCTGCACTGATCTTCACACTATGTGAACAGGCATGAGTTGATTATAGAGCAGCTAAGGAGAGGATTAAACCTTTAAGACCTATTAGGAATGCCAATATAAAGACTTATGAATCTCATGTTGGATGGATATCTGGAAGTAGGACCAGGGATATTCCTTCTATTTCAAGTACTTCTAGCACCCCTACTATTCAGGAACTTATGGAGCAGAAGATGATCCAACAGAGAATGGAAAATATGGAGGCCAGACATGCTCAAAATGATGATTTGATACGACAAAAGTTTAAATATGATGTTGCTTATGATGATGCAATGGTCAAATATATCACTCAGTTCAGTTTCCTACTCACCCTGTTTTTTTACTCCATATCAGTAGCAAAATTTATATGTGGAAGAAGAAAAAAAAGAAGACGCTGATTGGTGATATGTGTGTTAGATTTTTTGTTTATGTTTAAGTTGTATTTTATTGTTGAGACTATTTGTTTTTTAGATGTGTAATACTTTATTTTAAATGTTATGTTAAATTGTGTACTATAGATTTGTGAGACTGTTTTTACATTGGGAACCATTTGAGTACTGTTTTAGTTTTTAGTAATTTGTTGGATGTATTTGTAGTAAACTCTTTCTCAGCAAATTTGTATATGTATTATGTGATATTTAATGTTTTAAGTCTTGTAGCATTTCATAGTAGCACCTGCAATATTTTAGAGTTAAGTTTCAAATCAGAACCTTCAACAGGTATGTCTTTTCTTTATGTATAAAATGTTTTCTTTCACCCTTTATTTTTCAATTTTTCATTTAAAATCTTTTAAAAATTTAAGTTTTGGGGGAAGAAAAGAAAATTTTCTCTTCAAAAGAAAAGAAACTTAATTTTATTTGTCCTAAATTAGTTATATTTTCAAAATATTTTAAAATTTAACATGACCTTTGGTATTAGAGGGTAACTTTAGATAAATATTTGTGTTTCTAAATATATAGTAAACTTAAGTAAAAAGTTTTAAATAATGAAGGTTAATTTTAGAGATTAAGATATTTGGTATGATAGAATAAGGCTGTTTTTCTATTTTAAGTAAAGGAATTTGTATTTTTGAAGTATTAAAAATCTTAAAGATTCATGTAAGAAGAAAAGATTAAAACTTTATGAAAGATTATTAAAGCTAATATAAATTTATAAAGTGAAGGAATGTAAAATTTTTTTAACTTTAAGTAGAGGATAGTGAAGTTCAAAATCATTAAAGGATATCCAGATATAGTAATCCTCACATAAGAAAAAGAAAAAAAAAATAAAAGAAAAGAAAAGAAAAAGGATTGAAAATGATCCTAAAAAGAAAAAGAAAATAAAAGAAAAGAAGAAAGATGTGAGGAGAAGCTTGAGGAGATGCCTAATAAAAAATTGGCTTCACTTGAATCAACTTAAGGAAGATGGCTTAAATACGATTTTTAAACTTATATTTCAGTATTAGCATATTTACTAGTAAATTTTCATAAAGTTCTATTTCATATGGATATTCTAAGTGGCTTTAATATGAATAATTTGCAATTTTCCTTGAAAAGAATAGAGAATCAAAAATCTTAGAATTGCTGCTGGATAATCTTATACCTTTAGTATTAACTGGAGTTATTTTGAATTTTTCTTAAGTGATGCTATCATATTTAGTGAACTAAGATATGGAATCTAGAAGTTAAAATCTTTACCATAAGTCATGTTTTTATATAGTAAAAGAGTTACTTGAAAACAAGTAACATTTAAGTTTGAGGGATTTTGACACACCAAAAATATATGCATTTTTATACTCATATTTTATACTTATTTTTGGTGATATTGCACTTTAATGTAAGACATTTTTTGTGTTTTATTGCAGCATGTTTATTTTTAGGACTTGAAGCAAAAATGATGAAATTTGGAGTCAAAATGAAAAATTTAAAAGAATGTTCAGCGCCGACGACGCCTAGTTGACTGAGAAGGCAGATTAAATTAAATGACTTCTTGCGTCGACGACACCAGAATGAACGTTGATGGCGCCAATGTCGGTGCAGGCCCTGTTTCTAGAAGATTTGATGAATTTGGATGCTTTTTGAAGAGTTTTTGGATGCATGATTCTGATTTTTTTATATGTAAGGATTTAAGAAGTTGACACCACTACAACACAAAATACTTGATCCTTATATGAAAGTAAGTTGTGTAAAATATATATTAATTATAAAAAATTAATAATGGGATTCTATGTAATTATACGTGTCATTATCAAGTAATAAAGGACTTTCTATTTAAGCTCCAAATATTGATCCCATAAGGAAGGTGTAAATTGGTAATTATAAGTTGTACTATAAAATTTATAGAAAATCAAACAAAATCACTGTCGCTAATTTTGAATGTTGAGATGTTATCAAAACTAAAGTACTTAACTATTAGCAAAACAAAAATGCAAAGTTTAAAAAGTAAATACTAATCTACTAACTATGTTTATGAAATGAAGATTTCTTATGTGAAAAAGCATCCTTCCCACTATAATGAGGTTCTGGTGAAATGAGATTAGATAAATGTTTATAACATCTATTGTGTCAAATAAGAGCAATTATAATTCTCTACCCTGATATAGTGCATAGAAAATCATTGACTAATCCTAGGTTTAGTCCCTTAATCTATGGCTATGCTAGGAGAATACCGGCTCCCACTCTAGAGCTCCCACTTCCCTTCACCTGAAGGCTAACTCTCGCTTTAGTTTTTAAACACTGAGACCGAATTGGGGATTTTAGTCTGTCACCCTAAAGATTCTCCAATTCTACACCCGACAAAGAATATTTCCCTATTTATTTGTACTTAATTCCATAAACAAATTTCTCCTCCATGAAATCAAATGTGATCCTCACTCTGTTGTAGAACTCATACTCCATTTTCTGGATCATATGTTTCACAACATATTTTAACAATTTAATTGGCCAGTTCAAAATGTAAATTAAGTTTGAGTTGAAACATCATCATAATTTATTTTATATTTTAATATCGGCTCATCATATTATCTCTTCATTTCACCATATCTCAGAGTACGAAGAAAGATAAAGTGAAATACTCAGACTTCATGAGAAAAACACAACAAAACACAAATTTCATATATAAAAGAAAGTTGATACAACACTAATAAAATAACAAAACTTATGTGAAACTCTTTCTCAAAGCAAATCCCTTGTAGCCTTTCCTTAGAAATGCAGGAAGAAGATATCTCTCACTTTTCTCTTTCTCCAACACTCTTACAGAAAGTTTCACACTTTCTGTAAAGAATTTAACACTAATACATGCTACTTGTCCTCAAGTAACTCCTTTACTACATAAATATATGACTTATGGTAAAGAATTTAACTTCTAGACTTCCATATTTAATTTCTCTAAATATGATAGTATAACTTAACCAAAATTCAAAACAACTCCAGTTAATAATAAAGGTGCTAGGATATTCAGTAATTAAGTCTAAGATTTCTGATCCTCTATTTCTTTCAAGAAATTTGCAATTTGTCATATTAAATTCACTTAGAAAATTCATATGAAAAATAACTTCATAAAACTTTACTATTCATTAAGCTAATACTCAAATAAAAAGTTTAGAAAATGTGTCCAAGTCTTTTTCCTTAAGTTTGATTCAAGAAAGCCAATTTTTAATTAGGCATCTCCTCAAGCTTCCCCTCACATCTCTTTTTTTTATTTTCTTTTCTTTTTAGGATCATTGTTAATTCCCTTTTTCTTTTCTTTCCTCTTCTCCTTTCTTTTATGTATGTGAGGATTACTATATCTGGATATCCTTTAATGATTTTGAACTTCACTATCCTCTTCTTAAAGTTAAAAACTTTTTATATTTCTTCACTTAACAAATTTATATTAACTTAAAAATTACATAAAGTTTAATTCTTTTCTTTTTACATGAATCTTTTAAGATTTTTAATACTTCAAAAATACAAATTCGTTTATTTAAAATAGAAAAACATAGTTTTATTCTCTTTTACCAAATATCTTAGTGTCTAGAATTAACCTTTATTATTGAAAATTTTTTACTTAAATTTATTATATATTTAGAAACATAAATATAATTATCCAAAGTTAACCCCTAATATCAAAGTTCATGTTAAATTTAGAATTTTTGAAAATATAGTTAAGTGAGAACAAATAAAATTAAGTTCTCTCTTTTCTTTTTTTAAAATAATTTTTCTCCCCCCCAAACTTAAAATAACTTTAAAAATAAAAGGGTGAAAAAAAGCATTAAATACATAAGGAAAATTCATACCTGTTGAAGATTCTAATTTTTACAAATAAATTCTGAAATACTGCTAGTGCTAATATGAAAAACTACAAGACTTAAAACATTAAATTGCACATAATATATATATAATTTGCTGAGAAAGGGTTAATTACAATATATATAATAAAGTGCTGAAACTAACAACAGAACTAAACTAAATTCTAAAAATGAAAACAATTTTATACATTACAGTTTCACATTACGACATAATAACAGAGTCTCAATAATATCACAAAACAAACAATATAATCACAAAGTACAACACAAACAAATAAACAAACAAAAAGATCATCAGTCATCATCTTCTTCATTATTAACATCTAACTTCTACTGCTGATATGGAGTATAAACAGGGTGAATAGGAAACTAAATTGTATGATCACCCCTTAGGTATTTCACTAAAGCATCAACATATACAATATCATTTTCAAACTTTTGGGGAATCAGATCATCTGTATGAACATTTCTGGCCTCCATGTTCTGCATCATATGATCCATCCTCAAAATATCTCCCTACTGAATCATCATGTGGTCTAATAACTCCCTGTTACTGGGGTCACCTGAAGTAGGCTCACTAAAAGTAGGGGTCCTAGAAGTAGAAGGAATATCCCTGACCTTAATTCAAGATCTCCAATCAACATGGGACTCATAAGTCTTAATGTTTGTAAGCCCAATCGATCTCTGAGGCTCAATCCTTTCCTCATCAAGTCTGAAATCAACTCCTGCATGCTCACAAAGTGTATAAATGAGAGCAGGGTGTGCCAATCCACCAAAGTCACTCCCAGAGCAATAGATCGAGTGTTCATTTAAATGATAGAGCCTACATTTATATCCTTCACTTGATGAATACAGTTGTTCAGGATGACTCTATCTTTGGTCACTTCACTAAGATGGTTTGTTGGAATCATCCTCCCAGAAATAAAATAATGTTAAGCCTTAGATACTACATTTAACATAGAAATGAGAAAGTTGACTTTAACTCCATTCTTTACTTTCTATGCCCCTTTCTCACCAGTCAGAAAAGAAATAACCTCATCTAAGGCCTCATTTGTGGCAGAGAATGAATGATACTGACATCTATAAACATCTTCTAATTGATAAAACACATTTATTTTTCTTGGAGTAATTTCCACCCTTTTTCCTCGAACAAAAATAAAATCATCAAAGGCTTTCGGAAAGTTGGCATAAAACTCCATAACTATCCTAGCTATCGCATCTGCAGTAAAATAGCAGAAGTTTTCCCACTGTCGAGCGATAATCAATCGTTCAACTTCTCCTCCTGGATTCACTTTCTTATTTTCTCAAAGACTATCAAATCGAGTACTAGCTTTAAAGCTAACAAACTTTTGCTTGATCTAGGTGCCATAGGAAATCTAGAAAAATTTGATAAAAATCCAAATAAATCCCAAAATTCCAAAAATCAAAATGTAAAGCACTTTAAACTTAAATCTACTAGTAAAAGTTTTTCACTAAAAAAATCTCTCAAAAAACAAAACTTTCTGATCTAGGTAATGTGAGAAAAATCTTTGGTGAAAATAAAAAATTTTTACTTTAAAGTGTAGCTCTTACCTAGAGAAGATGAAATATGAAGTTCCTTTGCCTCTAAATTGCCTCAAATCCGCCCAAAATCAAGCCCTAAGTGTGAAAACTAAAAGTTGAAGGTGACTTTAGGGGTAAAAATGGAGGTTTTGTGGTGAAAATTGTGAATTAAAGGGGTTATTACTGCTTTCGGGTCGAAGGAGCCGTCGGCGCCCATGCCAGCGGTGAAGGCCTGAAATTCACTATTTTGATTTTTTTTCAAATTTTCAATTTCCTTTTAATTTACTCCAAAGTTTTTTTAGTATTTTTAAACACAAATTTTTATCTAATAATAATTCACAAATAAACATTCACAAACAATCATTTTCATAAACAACAATAAACTAACTTTTATATATGAAATTACACATTTTACAAACACAATTTTCAAATTACACATTCATACATCTTAAGCAAACTAATTCTAAATCAGCATTGAAATCAAGCCACAACATTAAACACTGACACAAAACTATACGCATAATCAAACTCATAATTCTAAAGCAAAACAAACCAAACCAAATCAAATCCACACAATTACATTTATACATAAATATTCTTAAACAAGTAGAGAGTCTAAAAGTCTTCAATTATTCTTTTTCTTCTTCAGTGTTTTCTCATCCTCTAATATCTCCCTTGAATTAGTAATGAACATATAGGTTGTAGAAGGATCAGTATGGGAATTGATCTGTCGAATTTTCTTCAATCCATCCGTTTTCTTTAAACATCTGAACTAATCCTGCTTCAAAAGTTCCAATGTGATCAAAATTTTCTTTCATTTTCCAATCTAGGTGATGAAAAAGGTACTTAAGATCTCCCACTGCATTCATAATATGCTGAAGTTCTCTTTCAATTTTCTTCAATTTCTTCTCCAAAGCAAGCAAACTTCCAACTGTCGGTGGCATTAATGGAGTTGAAGCATGCGAAGAATGGTTTATAATAGCATCTAATGCTTCATTTCCATTTACAACATAATTATCAACAATAGGGATCATGGGCTCCCAAGGTAATGAAGTGTATTCCCAACTTTCATATGGAACTTGAGATTGACTGCAAATCAGAAAAATTGTAGAAGGATGCCCAAGTCCATAAATTGGTCCATTCATAATGATACCCATAACAGATTTAAATATGATAGATCCTATATCAATGGGTTTTTCCATTTGAATACAGTAGTTTAAAATAGCACTTTTTTGTGACTCTACTAATCTTCATAGTATGGAGTAATTTTGCAGAAATAAAGAAATGCCACCGCTTCAAAATTGGATTGAGTGAAGAAGCAGGGAAACTAACATATCCCTCATCTCGTATCTCCCACATATCACTTTCATCCGTTAGAAAATTATAAACATCTTGCATCAAATCTCGTGTAGGGATAAAATTTATATAATGATAGATTGGAACGTTTTCTATCATATACAACTCATTAATCCTCGTAGGAGTAAATGAGACAGCCTTACCTCGTATGAAGACAACTCCTTGGGTAATTCCATGTAGAATTGCATAGAACTCCTTCACTACAGGCATAACAACTGCAGCAGTAGTGTAACACAGAACTTCCCATCGCTTTTGGAAAATGATCTTGTCAACTGGAGCACTTGGATTGATCAATCCATGATTAACAAATCCTTTTTCCTTGATCAATATCTTCTTGGTAATAACTTCATTGTATAATCTCTGTGTATTGAAACTAATAAACTTTCTTCTATTGAAAAGTCCATACCTTGAAGTATTTCTGGAATTTGAAGCCATGAAATCCAAAAATAGGAAGTTTCTAAGCATCCTAGGAAGTTTTTAGGACTTTAAAAACACCTCCTGACGATTATTATGGAGCGAAATCTCGCTAAACCCGCCAAACGTCGTCTAAACCATCAAACCCTCTCGGCAATGTAGGCGTCCCGATTGGCGATGCCGGTGTTGAGGTCCATTTCTTTGGGCACCGTCGGCGCCCATTCTGACGTCGTCGGCACCAGTGGCCAAAATTTTACGACTTTCATTTTGTCATTCAATTTAATTCCAACTTTTCTCCAATACCAATATTTGACTTAATTTATAATAAATGCAATTTGGTAGGACTTTTATCTACTAATATATAAGACACTTATCAAACAAAAATACTAATACATAGACATATATGTATGGGTTGCTAATCCCGATAATTTATATATGTAAGGAATTATGAAGTTGACACCACTACCTGATGATTTTAATCCCAGGTAAGGACGCCAAAAACTTGATCCCAAGAAAAGTAAGATTTTAATTATATTTTTAGAGATTCTACGCAAGTATACGTATCATTATCAAGTAATATAGGATTTTTTTATTAAGCTCCGAATATCGATCCCATGGAGATCGAGGTTAATCACGGCGACTTTCAAGAGAAATTCTAGTTTAGAATAACACGCCCTAGCTTGGAAGGTTGATAAAAGTTTGGTTTTGATGATATCCTACAATTAAAACTAAAATAATACTTCTACTGCTAAACAAAAATACTTAGTAAAAATCAGAAAGTGCGGTTTAATATATTAAAAATACTCTTCCTCAAGCAATGAAAGTAGTGACATGTGTAAAGGTAAAGCAAATAATATGAGAGATTGTGACAAATAGGAGCAATTATATTCTTTACCCTTACTAGAGATGTTATAAAGAACATTAGTTAATCTAATGTTTGAATAGTTTTGAGGATGGGCTAGGCAGGGAAGATACTAGCTCTCACTCTAGAGTTCCCTCTTATACCTCCACCTGGAGGCTAACATCTCGCATCAAAAACTAAAACAATAGACCAAACTAGGGGCTTTAGCCTATCACTCTAAAGTCCTCTAATTCTACACCCTTTAAAGATTATTTCTCTATTTATTTGTACTTAACTATATGGACTACATTCTCATCCATAAAATCTCATGTGATTCTACCACAGTTGATTGAGACAATACCATCCCAGATCTTACATATTGTCAAAACAGATTTTAACATGCAAGTTGATCAAGTTTACATGTAAATGAATAACAAAGTAAAATCATCATAATATATTCTCATTGTACTCAATTCTATATTCTACACATGTATACTAACTCATTAAAAGAGTGAAGAGTAAAAAAAACTAGTCACTACACATGAAAAAATAACAAGAAATTTTCATTGAACAAGACTTTAAAAACATACAAACAAAGTACTAAATTCAAATCAAAATATAGTGAAAATACTCTTTTGATAGAAATCAAACTCTCATTGTATAGAAAAAGCAATCTCCTTACAATCAAGAACAAAGTGAAAAGAAAAGAAGAAATCTCTCACTCTCTCTCATTCTCTCTCACCTTGCCGCCCATCTTGGGGCTCACGCCCAAGCCTTCTTCTTCTTCACCAAGCCTTCTTATATTCTTCTAACTAATTCAAGAGTCTAAGAGATATTTTAAAAATATTTCCTAGTATTTTCTTATAATTTTCCAAGAGCTGCTTAAGTGTCTCTTCAAAACTGTCCATATTCATTGAATCTTCCAAATGGTGCCTGAAGTGCCTCTTCAAAACTCCATATAGCCACCTAAAATTCTTCTATAAAGTCAATTTTCTTATTTCTAATGAATTTATCAAGATATGCACGAAGCAATGCTTCAAAAATTGTCTAAATCCGACGTATATTGAAGAAGTTATGCTAAAAACTGTCTCTGACGCCTAAGCAACGNACATAAAGTCAATTTTATTATTTCTAATGAATTCGCCAAGAGATGCACAAAGCAAAGATTCAAAAATTGTCTAAATCCGACGTATATTGAAGAAGTTATGCTAAAAACTGTCTCTGACGCCTAAGCAACAATTCTGGGGCTCTTAGGCGCCCTTCTCTCTATCTAGTGGTGAATAAGCACCATTTCTGGTGCTTAAGCAATGAGCACAGGTAGTTAAGTGTTTGGATTAGGTCCCCTGGCTCCAGTGTGCCCCGATTTGACCCGATTTGCTCCGGTTTGCTTTGTTTTGGTCCATTTTTATTCCTTTTGCTCCAATCACTCCAAATTCTTCAATTTGATGTACCTACAACCAAANGATTCTGGGGCTCTTAGGCGCTCTTCTCTCTATCTAGTGGTGAATAAGCACCATTTCTGGTGCTTAAGCAATGAGCATAGGCAGTTAAGTGTTTGGTTTAGGTCCCCTGGCTCCAGTGTGCCTGATTTGACCCGATTTGCTCCGGTTTGCTTCATTTTGGTCCATTTTTATTCCTTTTGCTCCAATCACTCCAAATTCTTCAATTTGATGTACCTACAACCAAATACACAAGAAAACATACCTTTAAAGTATAATATCATTATAAAATGACACATAAACTATAAATTCATTATTGTTGTGCTTAAGAAAAGAGGATTTTTGAAAAGATTTGTATCATTATTATGATGCTTATGGATAGTAATTATTACTCTGTTATGATTAATGGTCACTTCCATGGGTATTTTATATCAAATAGAGGTTTAAATAAAAGAGACCCTCTTTCTCCTATCTTTTTCATTATTGTTATGGATTTTCTATCAAGGAAGCTTAATCATTATCTTCATCTTCTCCCTAAGTACAGATATTGTGCAAAAGGAAATGAATTGGTTTCACATTTGGCTTATGATGATGATGTTTTTCTTTCTGTTAATATGGGAAAGAATAACATTAAGCGATTACAAAATATACTTATCAATTTTAAAAGTGTGTTAAGGATGTAGTTTAATAAGGGTAAATGTAATATTTATATGAGTAAGATAATCCCTTCTGAAAGATAGCAAAAGGTTAGTCAGATTATTGGAGTTAAGGTGGCTTCCTCACCCTTAAAGTATTTGGTATTCAACTGAAAATTGCTAAAAAAATAATAATATAATGTTAATTTAATGATGTGTTTCATATGATTAACAAGAAAATACATAATTGGAAAAATTCTTTTATTTCATTTGGTGGTAGATTGACCTTACTTCTTTTTCATTATATATTCTACAATTTTTGTANAAAAAGTGTGTTAAGGATGTAGTTTAATAAGGGAAAATGTAATATTTATATGAGTAAGATAATCCCTACTGAAAGATAGCAAAAGGTTAGTCAGATTATTGGAGTTAAGGTGGCTTCCTCACCCTTAAAGTATTTGGTATTCAACTGAAAATTTCTAAAAAAAAATAATATAATGTTAATTTAATGATGTGTTTCATATGATTAACAAGAAAATACATAGTTGGGAAAATTCTTTTATTTCATTTGGTGGTAGATTGACCTTACTTCTTTTTCATTATATATTCTACAATTTTTGTAGTGATAGTCAATATGCAAAATTTGATGGAGAGAATTTTTAAGAAATTCTTTTGGGTTTTTCAAATTCAAGTTATTTATTGGTCTTTGGGAGAAGTTATGTAAGCTAATGAAAGATTATAGTTTGAGTTTTAAAGTATTAAATACACAATGAAAGTCAATATATGCAAATTGTGGATTAATGTCAAAGAGAAAAAAAGTATTTGAACCAAGATTTTGTACGTCTTCTCATCCTCTAAATTACACCCCAAGCTTGGCAATTTTAAAATCTGGAATGAGCTTCTAAAAGTANATCAATATATGCAAATTGTGGATTAATGTCAAAGAGAAAAAAGTATTTGAACCAAGATTTTTTACGTCTTCTCATCCTCTAAATTACACCCCAAGCTTGGCAATTTTAAAATCTGGAATGAGCTTCTAAATGTAAGAGATAAAGCTCAAGATTTTATGATTTGGAAAGTGGTCAAGGTAATAGTTAGTTCTGGCTAGAAGATTGTACTTTGATTTTTCTGTTGAAGAATGATGATTCGAAACTGTAAATATGTANAGTAAGAGATAAAGCTGAAGATTTTATGATTTGGAAAGTGGTCAAGGTAATGGTTAGTTCTGGCTAGAAGATTGTACTTTGATTTTTCTGTTGAAGAATGATGATTCGAAACTGTAAATATGTACCAAAAAGTGAATGAATATTGAGATCAAAATAATTCAAACATTAGGAAAGTGAAGCAAGTTTTGCCTGAGGATGTTTTGAAGATGATCTAAAAAATTCTAATTGATACGGAGAGGAAAGATAGGCCTGCATGTAAGATTGTTGATAATTTCTCAGAATCCAAGTCAATATCTACATAATGATATGGGAATATGTCTATTAACAAGGGTGATCTAATATGGATTAATATCTTGAAGCCATCTCAATCATTTATTAGTTGGAGAATNAGAGAGGAAAGATAGGCCTGCATGTAAGATTGTTGATAATTTCTCAGAATCTAAATCAATATCTACATAATGATATGGGAATAAGTCTATTAACAAGGGTGATCTAATATGGATTAATATCTTGAAGCCATCTCAATCATTTATTAGTTGGAGAATGAAAATTAAATTCCTTTATATGGATGATATCTTAAAGCTTAAAGGCCTCAAATTTCCCGCTATTTTTCTACTTTGAAGACAAGAGGAGGAGTCAATCTTACATGTTTTTTATTTTTGCAAGTTTTCTATTTCTATTTGGACTAATATTTGTCACCTCTTTAAGGTTTTCTTACCCACTAAAGACTATGTTTCTGTGGAGCAATGTTTAGCAAATTGGTAGGAAAATGAGTCAAAGCTTTCGTTGAAGAATTATATCTCTTACATTTGCTGTTGGTTCTTGTGGATGGAGAGGAATGACAGGAAACATCAACATAACCATCCTTCTAGTGATAATGTGGTTATTAATGTAAAGACTCTTATTAAAAAATTAATTAATTGGAATAAAATTAAATGAAATTATTTGGATGATATGTTGTTAGAAAGCATTGCTTGAGAGCATAAAAGAAAGCTGGTTTTCAACCTAATCAATTGGGTTATGCCAATTGAACACTTTTTGATGTTCAATATTGATGGAAGCTACAAGGCTGTCAGAGCTGGAGCTGGAGGAACTCTCAGAGACATCAATGGTGCTTATATGGTTGGTTTTGCTTCTCCAGTAAATCAACTTAATGCTCATTTCTATGAATTGGTTGTTGTATATTATAGCACAATAATTACTAAGAGATTAAGAGTGTGGTCTATCAGTATTGAGATGGATTCTTTGATTACTTTTCAAATATGTGCTCCTTGTCCTATTTTGGAGGAAGATTTTTGCTTTACTACCTGGTACAATATTAGATGGTCGGATATACTCAAAAAAGCAAATAAACCTACAAACTACTTGAGAAAGTCGGGAGCTGACAGAAGTAGTGTTTTCATTAGTTCTTCTTATAACGTGGAACTTTTTCTTTTGTTATTTGGAAAATTAGTTGGTATTTCTCACTTTAGAGTCTGTTCATGAGCTCTTATTATGTATTATATATATATATAGTATGGAGCACAATCATCAGAAATGTCAAATTTTCTTCAGTGCCCATTCCAAGCCTCATATTAAACAATGGGTCACTAGTTTCACTGGATTTAGCATTGCTTCTCTACCCATCATGTACTAGGTGTACAATTGCTTAAGGGGAGAACCAAGCAAACAAAATTCAATGTGCTAATTTAAAAGATTAAGGCTCAATTACACTGCTTGACAACATCATTCCTATCCAATGGGGGGATAATTATCTTATTGATAAGTATTCTCACAGCCATCCCTTCCTATGCACTTCAGATGTTTTGCATGAAGAACAATACACAGACTTCCTTAGGGAGGATCTTCAACAGATTTCTATGGGTTGGGCTGAAAAAGCAATTTCACTGGTTACCCTGCAGCACCTGTGCAAACCTATCCAGACTGGTGGACTTGCTTTTGAAAGCTTCTAACTCCTCAGTTTTATCAACTTATGCAAATAGTGGATAAAGTTTAGAGCTCAATACTATCTATGGTCCAAGTTTATGATGGGAAAATATTGTAGTATATACACCCTACCCTTGAAACAAAGAGGTTAGGTGACTTTAAATTGCAGTATGAGCTATTGGCAATCAGGAATCAAGCTGAAGAACCCTTTATTTGAGAGCTGGGGGAGGGTAAGATTAATTTCTGGTTGGATCAGTGGACTTGGAATGGGGAGAAATTATGCAATGACAGTACAAGATGATGTTACAATAGTCAAGTGAAGGATTATTGGACTGATAACCAGTGGAATTGTAGAATGCTGAATACTCTCCTTACTTCTGATCAAGCGCATCTTGTTGTGAATACCCCTATCTTTCCCGGGTAGAAGAAAAAAATTGTCATAAAGAAAGCATCAACAAAGAAGCTCTCTTCATTCATATACCATAAATTCTTCTAGTGGGATCCTATAATATGAAGTAAAACTAATTGTGGAAAATTGTTAACTCCATATATGTCATATTTCTGCTAGAGACTTTAGCTAGTGCTGATACCTATAGATGACATTCTGAAACTTAAAGGGCTGAGGGGGCCTTCTTGCTGCTGTCTTTGCAATGCTTATGAGGAGTCCTTAGATCACCTCTTCTTTACATGTACCTTCTCTCAAAGGGTTTGATTTTGTCTCCTTGCTAATTTGAAGGTGGATATCTTCAAAATGAACTGGTCTAAATTCTCTCTTTGGTAGCATGATTGGAATGATGATTTATCTGTAATTTCATGCATTGTGGTCGGGTTCATATGGATGTCCAGGAATCAAGCCAAATATGAAGATAAGAAGTCATTGGTAAATCGTGTGGTCACAAACTGCATCTCCTACATTCACTAACTAATTCAACACTATAAATTCCCCAATATTTGCTTGAATTGGGTACCCACTTCTAAAGATAAGCTGATAACCCCTCCCTCCCTAATTTATTGGCCTCCTCCTTTTCCTAATTGGTTAAAGGTGAACACTGATGGTAGTTTTTCCCATGATGATGCTGGTTTTGGTGGAGTGTTCAGGAACTCTATTGGGAAGTGCCTTCTAAATTTCCACTCTCCAGCTATGGTCGTTGATGCATTGGAAGCTGAGATGATTGCCATCTTCCGAGCTGTGTACATTGCTCATAGATGTAAGGTAGGTCACCTTTTGGTGGAATCAGATTCTCTTACATGTATCAAGATTTTGAAGGAAATAAAAACACCCCTTAGGTACATCATAAATGGAAGAGTAGGATCCTACCTTATTTCTAATCCTTTTCAAAAGTATTTACTCACATCCCAAGGGAAGGAAATGGACCGGCTCATTGTTGGTTGCTTTGGGTAGAAACTCTAAGTTGGGTTCTGTAGGAAATTTCCCCCTCTTCCTTTATCTTTTTTGCTTTATGGGTATAGTTTATCACTTCCCCATCTTAAGATCATATAGAGGTAATCTCCTTTTGGTTTAATATATACTNAGCTCTTGCCTCTAGCTAATCAAATGCTTCATATTTGACATTCCTAAGTTCAATCAAAAATTGGTTAAAGTTCTGAATTTCATAAGTATTCCCAACAAAATAGATACCTTGGCACATCATCTTAATATCATTGATCCACATCTGTGAAATTTCTGTACTAATATTTTCTTCAAGTACTATTAGTAAAATCTATGTGTTGCCTACAAGACTTTATTTTGTGACCTATACAACTATACAAGGGTGATGAAAAAAAATCAAAAAAGATCATGTCGAGTTACAACCATTGGCAATAGCCCAGTCAATTTTTTTAGAAGTGGAAACCATGAATGATTTGTCTTAATCTCTATTATTGCAAATGTCAGTGGATAGAGCCCATTATTTATGTTGATTTTGCTTGCACTAATGAAAATCCATCAATAATTCTCAAATAAGATCTTGTCATCAAGACTCATGACTAGCCCATAATAACTCCATCAATTAATATAGGCTTTGAACTCTTAAAAAAGATGCTAAAATGTCTTATACATGTTTTCTGATTATATTCTATAGATAGATCCTCTCGAGACAGAAAAAATGATGCCCATTAGTTGTACATCAAATGATAAGTTTCCCCTTAACTATCAAATATGTTCTTTATGACCTTACGTTGTACTATCAGTCTTTCATATTTGAGATTTTGATATTAAATTTAACCTCTATTATACTTAATGTTTTCTCTGGGCTTCAAGAAAACTTTTTGATGAATAACAGGGAGGATGAAATTTCCA
>JXCR01149059.1:150212-173518 GCA_002079205.1 Phalaenopsis hybrid cultivar
GCCTATAGGAAGACTCAAATTTCAGGCTTGGCTGAATTTTAAGTTATTTCTGTCATGTGTTTTGGCATAGAGAGAAGATAGATGGGGGTTTCGGTAGCAGGGATGAAATTGACGAAGAAGGGAATGTAGGTTGGTTGTTGGATTCCATTCAAGTATACATCCAATCTCGCCTCTGCAATAGCCATTTTCAATTCGTTTTGCGAGCAAACCAATGACGAACTTCTCCTCTTTGGTTGGGAGTGCCACTGGAGAGTGAAAGTCTCGCTCTCCGAACATCGGTGGTGGCTCTTCACAAGAGAGAGAAAGAGTGAATCACACCTAGGAAATTCTGCTGACAGAGAAAGCAGCAGAAGAAAGGGAGGCTGGAAACGTAGCTCTCCCTGACGCTTGCGCAGGGAAGAATAAAATACTTCAGGAGAATGGGCCGGTGATAGATTCGGCTGGAAGACCCAATGCTGAATTGTTTTAGAAGAACAACAAGAAATGACAAGAAGCAGTGCTAGATTTCAAGGAAAAAAAATAATTTTGTTTCATGCGACTGGGAAGAACATAAAAAGACTACTTTGTTTCCTGTGGTAAAGTCCTTCTGGTAAGAACAGCGGAAAGGTAGAGAAGAACAGCGAGAAAGTCTTACTGTTGGGAATGACAACAGAGTAGACATCGATACAAACTCATCATAGCAGGGACGCCATTGAGAGTGAGAGCAGGTCGACAGAGGTCTGGTTGAACTCTTACCGGGAAAGGCCGTCGGTGAGAAGGCGACAGTAATTCACGATTGGTTGCCCAAGCAATATATCCTCGATGAGGATCTCAAGCATGTTGTCACTGTAGTTGCGCTCCAGTCTCGCGACAAGAATGTCCGAGAATGGAATTCCAGGATCGGCTCTTTGATGGAGAGAGATCTAGCGGCTAAAACTACGTGTCAGAGGGATCAACGAGAAAAAACGAATAGAAATCCAAAAAAAGGGAACCGACGACATTTAGGGTGAGAAATGATGGCAAGAAGGGGAACTAACGACTATTGATTTTCTGGAGGCTGGTAGAGTCGAAGCTTCCGGTTCAGGAATGGCCGGCCAACAAAAAAAAACTTGCGAGGAGGAAAGAAGAAAAAATTGTTGTTTCAAATACCAAGATGAGTGTCTCTCCCTCTTGCACAAAGAATGGCGGGAAGGGAGTCCGACATATCTAAAAGAATGACTGATGGCTAGAGTACGAAACTTTACTCTGATATCGTATTGAAATTCAAAATAATACAGAATACAAAATTATTTCATTGATATGAACGGGGGTATAAACAACTCTTACAAGAATCCTATAATAGCAAAATTAATAAAAATAAAAAAAAACATGAGAAAGAAAAATATATCACAAAATATCTCCAATAATCAAACTATATTAATTATTTAGAGATAAATGAAATAACATAAAATAGAAAACCTAAAAAAAAAAGAATTAGCTCCTAATCTAAAGAAATAAATATAAACTAGGAAATAAAATAACTCATTAATACAAGAAAATATTTTATTCTTCATAATTTCTCACAAGAGTAAATTATTTCATAGTATAACTCCTAACAAATTAGGATAATTATTTTTGAGAATAATTTGTCAAATTTTTTGCATATTTAACATACTGGGTTAATGTTGGACTTCATTTTAACACACAATTGTTTGGTGCCTCTGAAGTTGGAAAATGCTTCAGCTACTGTTTTTTCATAACTTCAAAAAGTTAAAATTTTTTGTTTGGCAACATGCATTCGAGATATTGATGCATAGTAAGAGGCCATTTTTGCCAATCCCNATGATAGATGAGGAAGAGAGCCTTCTTGTCTCTCTTTCACAAGTCTCGTAAGCTATCCTTTTGTGTTGTGGATAGAGTAGACTCATCACTTGGCTCATTGCAGCCTTTCTCCACAACCTCCCGAACGTCATGCGCTCCAAGGAGTGCCTTCATCTTAATACTCCAATTGTCATAGATGTTTTCCTTAAGCATCGGGACTTGGAACGAAACCATGCCACCGTTTGTCATTGCTCTGTAATGGAACCTTTAATCTCTGATACCACTTTGTTGGAATGGAAAAGCTTTTAGGAAATGACAAAGGCTAAAAACACAACTTACGGAAGAAGCTTCACTCTTATTTATCACCTTTATTTGGCTTGATAGAAACTTAAAGACTCCACCCCTATTTATACTAGTAGCACCTCCTAAATTAATGGTTATGATTGTGCCACCACAATTACAATCCAATGGTTACAAATAATTCCACACCTACCACACAATAATTCAACACCTACCACACCTACCACACCTACTACACAATAATTTCATACCTACCACATATTCTAGAATAAGCTTCTAGAAATTAAGCTTTATTTAAACAAATAAAACCAAGTTTATATTTCAACAGTGCCAACCCACCAAGTTTGGGTGTGTGCATGAATGGTAGCAAGTAATAGTTAAAATCTTCAATGCACTATGTAGACTCAGAATTTTGTTTGAATACAATCTTAATAGTAGGGTCTTGAAAGATGATCGTGATGCAGACTGATAATGGAATATTATGCTGTGTTGGATNAAACTTTTTCTTAAACCAATCCAAATAAGCTTAAACTTATGTGTATGTGATTTCATTTGCTAACGACTCAAAAAAAATGCACGACATAAATATTTTGCAAAGAATGAGAGCTTATGAATGATTTTTACAATAAAACTAACGGAACGAAAAGCACTAAAATGAAATGTTTCTTCACGAGTTTGCAATCAGTTCAAGGAAATAAAAGTTCCAGAAAAAGGGGCGTGGGAGTAAGACTTCCTGCCCCTAACAATCACTTCCATTCATGAGCTCCGATGGCCAGCCAAAAGCCCAGCTTGAGGAATTTAAAAAATTTTAAATATCTCACATTTTTTAATCTTAATTAATGTTAAAATTGTGAAACATTAGGAGCAAAAATAATTTTCTCTATTTTTCTTCATTGCGTGCGCATGCATTCAACAGCTAGTCCAAACTGGCCTGTCAAGGTACGTANGCTTCCTGCCCCTAACAATCACTTCCATTCATGGGCTCCGATGGCCAGCCAAAAGCCCCGCTTGATGAATTTAAAAAAATTTAAATATCTCACATTTTTTAATCTACTGTTTCGTAAATTAATTTATGTTAAAATTATGAAACATTAGGAGCAAAAATACTTTTCTCTATTTTTCTTCATTGCGTGCGCATGCATTCAACAGCTAGTCCAAACTGGCCTGTCAAGGTACGTATCCCAAAAGAATTCCTCCCAGTAATCACTCTCAACAGGATAACAGACAGTTTAAACACACAATATCAAACACTTAAAATTCAATCAACAAGTTTATAAATATTCGGCAACTTGATATAACCGTAGATTTGCTTCACATAATTATCAAGAAGATTCCCTGAAAGCAAAAGTATTTGAATCTCGATTCCATGGATTCCTTGTACGCTCATAACTCCTTATAAAAAAAGTTAAAAAAAAAGGATTATTTTTTTTTNGCTTCACATAATTATCAAGAAGATTCCCTGAAAGCAAAAGTATTTGAATCACGATTCCATGGATTCCTTGTACGCTCATAACTCCTTATAAAAAAAGTTAAAAAAAAAAGGATTATTTTTTTTTGTTTTTGCTATTTGTCTGCACATGAACCACTGGCCAATAATGATTTAACAGAAGTTGCCAGAGACTACTCCATTTTCGGAAAAAATATTACATAAGTACTACGCACGTAAAAATATCGTGCGCAACCAATAAAATCACGCCGCGCGATAGGAGAAAAAAAACGGCGCAATAACACGGAGAATATTCCCTCCCATGTTATTCATGTGTTATTGCGTGTTATTCATGTGTTATTGATGTGTTATCGTGTTATTATAACACCAAGANATCGGTCAGTCAGAATAGAATCTCCATATTTATGTATATGCACCATGCATAGATACCACTGAAATCATTAATTTGAATTCATCTTATATATAAATATTAAACTTTAGGTGTATGTGTGCAAATTTCCTTCTATATTACGGCTTCCTTCAATAAATGGGAACATTCTTTTTATATTTATAAATTAAGATTCTCCTGATAAATANTTACGCATGTTACTGTACGTGCGTAGTACTGATGTAATATTTTTTCCCATTATCGGTCAGTCAGAATAAAATCTCCATATTTATGTATATGCACCATGCATAGACACCACTGAAATCATTAATTTGAATTCATCATATATATAAATATTAAACTTTAGGAGTTTGTTATGTAAATAGATAAAACTTATGGTGTATGTGTGCAAATTTCATTTAATATTACGCCTTCCTTCAATAAATGGGAACATTCTTTTCATATTTATACATTAAGATTCTCCTGATAAATAATTAGGCTTTTTAAAGATGGGAGACTTGCATGGGTATGGACGCAGCATTCACTTTCAAGGTAGTTAATAACGTTTATTTTAACATCGCGTGCATCTCGGGGATTCCAATTAGTCAAATTTAATAGCTAGTTATAATAAAGACTACAATGATTATTATAGTTGAATATGTGCAGTTAGAAATAATTTTATGTTTTATGTTTTATATTTTATATTTTTTAAGTTTATTCATTAAATGTATTTCACATTATTTAAGAAAATTAATTTATTTTGAAAAAATACTCGGTAAAAATAAAAACTATTTAAATAATTTTAAAAATTTACTTCAGCTAATTAATTGAACACATTTAATTTCAATACATATCCTATAAAAATAAAATAAACGCACAAAATAGAAAAATAAAAAAAAAAGTGATTTTAAACTGCCTTTTAAATAATATTATAAGCTTTGCAGTAAACTGGCGTTGGTAGGTTTCGAATGCAAGTATGACAAATATTTATTTGTAATTTCACGTCCCATTATACATTTTATTGGATGTCACCTTCGTAAGTAATGGATCGATCAGTGCATGGCTTACTTGATATTTTATGCAGGTATGGAGAAGTGTGATTTGTCTTCAGCCCGATAAATGAAAATTCCCATCTTTGTCCTGCCTTAAGAAAGCATAGGCACAGATATGCAAATATTTGGGAAAAAACAAATTTTCTTTAATAAAATACTTTCATTCCTATATAAAGATATCAGTAAATGTTAAAGGATTTTCAACATAATTTTACCTTCTGGTTAATTGTGTTGAAATTCATAATAATGTGGAATACAAAATTATTTTATTGATATGAACGGGGGTATAAAAAACCCTTACAAAAATTCTATAATAAGAAAAATAATAAAAATAAATAAAATAAAAAAAATATATATATTATCAAATATCTCCATTAATCAAATCATATTAATTATTTGGAGATAAAAGAAATAACATAAAATAGGAAAACTTAAAATAGAAAAAGAATTAGCTCCTAATCTAAGGAAATAAATATAAAATAAAAAATGAAATAACTCTTTAAGAAAAGCAAATAATTTATTCTTCAAAATTTCTCACAAGAATAAATTATTTTCTAGTATAACTCCTAACACTCCCCCTCAAGTTGAAACATTTTTAAAAAACCACTTTCGACTTGAATTTGAAAACATCAAATGATGGGCGAGGAAGATCTTGCAAAGTAGAATTTGAAAACTTCATCATGTACTGCAGTTGTTTTTGGCTGCAGTTACTGCAGTGTCTGTAGGTAGGCGGAAGGTTCCTACAGTAATGCTGCAGAGGAGTTTACAGGTAAGTAGACAACAGCGGTTGCAGCTCTTGCAGTGTTTGTAGTAGAAAGAAAACTCCTACTAGTACTGCTGCAGAGAATTTTCATGGAAGTAGACAGATTTGATTGTCTTTGACTGCAGTTCGTGCAGTGTCTGTAGGTAGACTGAAAGCTTCTACATTTAATGATGCATAGGAGCTTGCACAGAAGAAGTAGACCACTGTGATTGTCTTTTGACTGCAGTTTCTGCAGTGCCTATAGGAAGACTCAAATTTCAGGCTTGGCTGAATTTTAAGTTATTTCTGTCATGTGTTTTGGCATAGAGAGAAGATAGATGGGGGTTTCGGTAGCAGGGATGAAATTGACGAAGAAGGGAATGTAGGTTGGTTGTTGGATTCCATTCAAGTATACATCCAATCTCGCCTCTGCAATAGCCATTTTCAATTCGTTTTGCGAGCAAACCAATGACGAACTTCTCCTCTTTGGTTGGGAGTGCCACTGGAGAGTGAAAGTCTCGCTCTCCGAACATCGGTGGTGGCTCTTCACAAGAGAGAGAAAGAGTGAATCACACCTAGGAAATTCTGCTGACNGCATCCAATCTCGCCTCTACAATAGCCATTTTCAATTCGTTTTGCGAGCAAACCAATGATGAACTTCTCCTCTTTGGTTGGGAGTGCCACTGGAGAGTGAAAGTCTCACTCTCCGAACATCGGTGGTGGCTCTTCACAAGAGAGAGAAAGAGTGAATCACACCTAGGAAATTCTGCTGACAGAGAAAGCAGCAGAAGAAAGGGAGGCTGGAAACGTAGCTCTCTCTGACGCTTGCGCAGGGAAGAATAAAATACTTCAGGAGAATGGGCCGGTGATAGATTCGGCCGGAAGACCCAATGCTGAATTGTTTTAGAAGAACAACAGAAAATGACAAGAAGCAGTGCTAGATTTCAGGGAAAAAAATAATTTTGTTTCATGCGACTGGGAAGAACAACAGAAAAAGACTACTTTGTTTCCTGTGGTAAAGTCCTTCTGGTAAGAACAGCAGAAAGGTAGAGAAGAACAGCGAGAAAGTCTTACTGCTGGGAATGACAACAGAGTAGCCATCGATACAAACTCATCATAGCAGGGTCGCCATTGAGAGTGAGAGCAGGTCGACAGAGGTCTGGTTAAAATCTTACCGGGAAAGGCCGTCGGTGAGAAGGCGACAGTAATTCACGATTGGTTGCCCAAGCAATTATCCTCGATGAGGATCTCAAGCATGTTGTCACTGTAGATGCGCTCCAGTCTCGCGACAAGAATGTCCGAGAATGGAATTCCAGGATTGGCTCTTTGATGGAGAGAGATCTAGCGGCTAAAACTACGTGTCAGAGGGAGGGATCAACGAGAAAAAACGAATAGAAATCCAAAAAAAGGAAACCGACGACATTTAGGGTGAGAAATGATGGCAAGAAGGGGAACTAACGACTATTGATTTTCTGGAGGCTGGTAGAATCGAAGCTTCCGGTTCAGGTATGGTCGGCCAACAGAAAAAGCTTCCAAGGAGGAAAGAAGAAAAAATTGTTGTTTCAAATACCAAGATGAGTGCCTCTCCCTTCCTCCACAAAGAATGGCGGGAAGTGAGTCCGAGAACTCTAAAAGGAGGACCGGTGGCTAGAGTACGAAACCTTGCTCTGATACCATGTTGAGATTCAGAATAATACGGAATACATAATTATTTCGTTGATATGAATGAGTGTATAAATAACTCTTACAAGAATCCTATAATAGCAAAATTAATAAAAATAAAAAACATGAGAAGGAAAAATATATCACAAAATATCTACAATAATCAAACCATATTAATTATTTGGAGATAAAGGAAATAACATAAAATAGAAAACCTAAAAAATAAAAAGAATTAGCTCCTAATCTAAGGAAATAAATATAAACTAGGAACTAAAATAACTCATTAATACAAGAAAATAGTTTATTCTTCATAATTTCTCACAAGAGTAAATTATTTCTTAGTATAACTCCTAACAAATTAGGATAATTATGCTTGAGAATAATTTGTCAAATTTTTTGCATATGTCAAGGAATTGATCAACATGCTGGGTTAACGTTGGACTTCATTTTAACACACAATTGTTTGGAGCCTCTAAAGTTGGAAAATGCTTCAGCTAATGTTTTTTCAAGACTTGAAAATGTTAAAATTTTTTGTTTGGCAACATGCATTCGAGATATTGATGCATAGTAAGAGGCCATTTTTGCCAATCTCTTATATTTGAATTTCATTTTATATAAATTAATTTTAGCTTATTTTCATATAACTGTCAAAATTGGCGTTTTCATAAATTAAGGGTTCACATGCAAATTATTGGTCAATTTCTAAATGATTTTTAAAGAAGTTCAATTATTTTTTAAATATAAGCGGGAAAGCCTAACTAAATAAGGCATTTTTCATGTAATTATGCATGTAAATAATATTATATTAACTAAGGTGGNGTTAAAAGGTTCACATGCAAATTATTGGTCAATTTCTAAATGATTTTTAAAGAAGTTAAATTATTTTTTAAAATTAAGAGGGAAAGCCTAACTAAATAAGGCATTTTTCATGTAATTATGCATGTAAATAATATTATATTAACTAAGGTGGAGTTAATTTCGCTATTTCAGTCTCTTGTAAAATTTAGTGATGTTCACTATTTGTAAAGATAGATGAAGAATTTCTTATTGTAGTATTTTATGAAATGCTTGCATGCAGGTGAAAATTTTCTTTGACCCTCATAAAAGAGAAGAATCTTTTATATGAAAAAATAAGAAAAGGAAAAATCATGAAATCTAACAGATTTGAAATGATTTTACTAATGTGTGGTAATGATTTCAATGAATGCACTTCCTTTTAACTAAAGAATAAGTATAATGTATTAATATATTGTGATAGAAATTATCATACAAGACATCTTCTTTGACAAATAGTACGAGCCTTTGGGTGCAAAGCTGTCGCACGAGATGATGACAAGTAGACAAAGACACTCTCTTTGTTGATGTGTAGGACAAACATTGGATGTCTNTTTGTAAAGATAGATGAAGAGTTTCTTATTGTAGTATTTTATGAAATGCTTGCATGCAGGTGAAAAATTTTTGTGACCCTCATAAAAGAGAAGAATCTCTTATATGAAAAAATAAGAAAAGGAAAAATCATGAAATCTAACAGATTTGAAATGATTTTACTAATGTGTGGTAATGATTTCAATGAATGCACTTCCTTTTAACTAAAGAATAAGTATAATGTATTAATATATTGTGATAGAAATTATCATACAAGACATCTTCTTTGACAATAGTACGAGCCTTTGGGTGCAAAGCTGTTGCACGAGATGATGACAAGTAGACAAAGACACTCTCTTTGTTGATGTGTGGGACAAACATTGGATGTCTTAAATTGAAGATTTCTAATGATTAACAATGGGGAACGCTAACACTTCTAAATAATTTTATCTATTGCAGCGCAAAACGAGCAACATAAGCTAGCTATGCTTTTATTCGTGCTGTCATAGCGTATCCTTCGGTAACGCTTATAAACACTTTCATATGTAATGATTTGGCTCAGCATATAAGTGTTGTAGTGGCCTATGTAATTCCGTCTCAGCACATCGAGATCTATAATGTTATTGAGATTCAATTTTAGAAGTTTATTTTTTGATTTAATTCCGTCTCAAAAGACGATTTTGTTTGTTGAAATACACCTTTTCTTGCACAAGTTTAAAGCACCAAAATGTCATGTTTGTTAATATGAAATTATAGGTGTGAGTGTGTAACCACATAGAAATTTTTGTGATTTGTATGTAAATTTTTCTATACATTATGTAGTTATAATTTATACCAATAAACTAACTGCATTAACATCACACCGATGCTAGAGTTGGAGCATTTGCTTCAATTTGATTGAAGATAGGCAATGCCATAACGAGAACTAAAATTTTTGCTTTCCTGTTGGCAACAAAAAAGAACTTCACCGGAGAATTAGACTTTTCAATATAATACCATGTTCTTGCCTTTTTGTTTGTAAGCCTCCAACTTTTCTATAATTNAAAATTAAGGAGAAGAAGTTGTTGATAGAAGAAGTGGTGTTAGAAATGAGAAATCAATCACAAATTAAGAGTGCTTCAATTAGAAATATTGAGAATCAACTTGGACAAATTGCTAACTTTCTTATAAATAAGCCTTAGAGAGCACTTCNTAAATTAAGGAGAAGAAGTTGTTGATAGAAGAAGTGGTGTTACAAATGAGGAATCAATCACAAATTAAGAGTGCTGCAATTAGAAATATTGAGAATCAACTTGGACAAATTGCTAACTTTCTTATAAATAAGCCTTAGAGAGCACTTCTTAGTAACACTGAAATTAATCCTAAAGATAAAAATAAAGAGAAAGTTAAAGCAGTCAAGTTGAGAAGTGGTAGAGAATCGGATACTAATGTGCAAAAAGAGATTGAAGTTGAGAGGAAAACTGAGAAAATTGAAAAACATGAAGAAAAGTTCTTGAGAATATGAAAAAATTGTCTCTCAAAATATGACCAATTTAGAAAGACCACCACCACTATTTCCTCAAAGGCTTGGACAGCAGAAGCTTGATCAACAATTTTCTAAGTTTTTGGAGATATTAAAGAAACTAACAATCAAATTCCTTTTGCTAAAGCACTAGAAAAAATGCCAAGCTATTTTAGTTTATGAAATAAATATTAAATAAGGAAAGGGTATTTAATAAATAAAAATAAAATATATGACAAATAGTTTTAATTTTTAGTTCATAATTTTCTTCTTTGTTCACTGAGCTTAAGGGTATTATTTTTTTTTTTTAATTTTCTACATCAAGTTATGAATTTTAAAAGTTTTTGAATTGATTTAAATCAAACAATGTCCTATTTTTCTATTTATCCATGCAGTGNAGAAAAAATTGTCTCTCAAAGTATGACCAATTTAGAAAGACCACCACCGCTATTTCCTCAAAGGCTTGGACAACAGAAGCTTGATCAACAATTTTCTAAGTTTTTTGAGATATTAAAGAAACTAACAATCAAATTCCTTTTGCTAAAGCACTAGAAAAAATGCCAAGCAATTTAAGTTTATGAAATAAATATTAAATAAGGAAAGGGTATTTAATAAACAAAAATAAAATATATGACAAATAGTTTTAATTTTAAGTTCATAATTTTCTTCTTTGTTCACTAAGCTTAAGGGTTTTTTTTTTTTTTTGAATTTTCTACATCAATTTATGAATTTTAAAAGTTTTTGAATTGATTTAAATCAAACAATGTCCTATTTTTCTATTTATCCATGCAGTGCCACATCCTTCCTCAGTAGCTCCGAAAGCCCATGTGGCGCGCTCCCATTCAATATTGTCATCCTCATCAACACTGACTCAGCCCGTGCTTTATGTTCCATCCCCTCGTCCAACNCGCAGTGCCACATCCTTCCTCAGTAGCTCCGAAAGCCCATGTGGCGCACTCCCATTCAATATTGTCATCCTCATCAACACTGACTCAGCCCGTGCTTTATGTTCCATCCCCTCGTCCAACTCCTCCTTCATCATTAGATCAATACGCGCGTGAATGAACGACTTTCATTCATCATCCCCATCTAACCTAAACCTAGAACCGTTCACACCAAAATACTTTGATCTCACTCGATACGCAATCAAATCACTCACGATTTGATCATATAGTTTCATCTAATTGATATGAACATATCCATACAGTTAAAAGCATATGAAATACAAGTTCACTTCACAATTGATGAAACTGAGTACAACTTTAAGAATTTTATCTTATACCTTTGCCCAAGAGGCGAGTCATTGGTTAGGTTTGTTCCTAGGCTTTGCATTGAGTCCACGAATTTCTTCAAAGTGCTGGTTAGAGCCAAAATTGGGTTCAATTAGAAGTTAGATAAACAGGGGGCACGAACTTGGTCTATGAGTGGGTTAGAGTGCTCGGGAGAGAGGGGTTTTGATGGGGAACTTCCTCGTTTGGTCTGGGGAAGCTTTTGGAACAATCAATCCTAAGGTTTGTAGAGTTTAGTAGAGTGACAAAAAAATTTCTAAATTTTAAGCTTGAGATAAAGGTATTACAGTGGGGGAAATGGTTGGAATTTGTTTGAGATGAGCTTAGCAAAATACAGGGAAGCTTTAAAAGAAAATTAAAGGGGTCTCCCTAAGGAATTGGCTACACTCACTATTTGGCCATGAGAGGGGCTCAATTTATGTCCATGGAATTAGTGCATAATTCGCCCAACCAGTGGGTGGAGAAGGATGCTTAGGTGGAGGTTTGAGTGGTGCAATTCACTAATGGGAGTGAGACACATTGGATGCGTGTAATTTTGGGTTTGAGTCAAAGGTGGGTCTCTCAAGTTTGGGTTTTTTGGCAATTAGGCTAGGTTTCTAGGCCAGGGGAGGTGGCTAGCAAAATCAGAGAAGGCCGGGTATGTTTTAATTGTGATAAGCTTAGAGCTAGATGGGCTAGTTGCATGGGTTAGTGAAATTAACCGAATTAGGAGATAAGTTTGCATGAATTAACGGATTCTTGGTCCATGGCTAAAAGTTGGTTATTTGGATAATTTGATTAGCTTCCTAGGAGGCTAAGCAAGGCAAGAGAATATTAGGCTTAGTTAATTTCAGAGGTTTAGGTTAATTTGGTTTTTATGTTCAAAATTAGGCTTTAGGTTAAAAATTGGATTTGGTCTTAGTTTAAAAAAATAATTTAAGGGTCAAATTAGTCTAAGGGGATGCCATGAAGAGTTTAAGAAATGAATTGGGTGAAATTTAATCGGTCACATGATTCAATTTAATGAAATTTAAAGTTTAGCCAATTTTGGGGTATTTAAATTGGGCTTGGGTTTAGGTTAGGTTTAGGTTTGGATTTGATAATTTGAAGGATCAATTTGGTTTAGAAAATTTTTATTTGTTTAGGATTTGAAATTGGAGAAATTGAATTGGTTATGGAGCTCAATTTGGTGTTTTCAAATTTGGATCAATTTGGGGCTAATGGGTTTGGGGTGGAAATTAAGTTTTGGAGTTGGGTTTAGTTGAGTTGAAAATTTCATCATGCCCTAGCATGATGAAATTTAACGTAGAGTTTGAATTATTGAATTTTGAAATCAATTTGGTGAGAATTGGGACTGAATTGGAGATTTTGGGCATTTAGGGAGCAGTTTGGGANGTTCATCATCCCCATCTAACCTAAACCTAGAACCGTTCACACCAAAATACTTTAATCTCACTCGATACTCAATCAAATCGCTCACGATTTGATCATATAGTTTCATCTAATTGAGATGAGCATATCCATACAGTTAAAAGCATATGAAATACAAGTTCACTTTACAATTGATGAAACTGAGTACAACTTTAAGAATTTTATCTTATACGTTTGCCCAAGAGGTGAGTCATTGGTTAGGTTTGTTCCTAGGCTTTGCATTGAGTCCACGAATTTCTTCAAAGTGCTGCTTAGAGCCAAAATTGGGTTCAACTAGAAGTTAGATAAACAGGGGGCACAAACTTGGTCTACGAGTGGGTTAGAGCGCTTGGGAGAGAGGGGTTTTGATGGGGAACTTCCTCGTTCGGTCTAGGGAAGCTTTTGGAACAATCAATTCTAAGGTTTGTAGAGTTTAGTGGAGTGACAAAAAAATTTCTAAATTTTAAGCTTGAGATAAAGGTATTACAGTGGGGGAAATGGTTGGAATTTGTTTGAGATGAGCTTAGCAAAATACAGGGAAGCTTTAAGAGAAAATTAAAGGGGTCTCGCTAAGGAATTGGCTACACTCACTATTTGGCCATGAGAGGGGCTCAATTTATGTCCACGGAATTAGTGCATAATTCGCCCAACCAGTGGGTGGAGAAGGATGCTTAGGTGGAGGGTTGAGTGGTGCAATTCACTAATGGGAGTGAGACACATTGGATGGGTGTAATTTTGGGTTTGAGCCAAAGGAGGGTCTCTCAGGTTTGGGTCTTTTGGCAATTAGGGTAGTTTTCTAGGCCAGGGGAGGTGGCTAGCAAGGTCAGAGAAGGTCGGGTAGGTTTTAATTGTGATAAGCTTAGAGCTAGATGGGCTAGTTGCATGGGTTAGTGAAATTAACCGAATTAGGAGATAAGTTTGCATGAATTGACGGATGCTTGGTCCATGGCTAAAAGTTGGTTATTTGGATAATTTGATTAGCTTCCTAGGAGGCTAATCAAGGCAAGAGAAGATTAGGCTTAGTTAATTTCATAGGTTTAGGTTAATTTGGTTTTTATGTTCAAAATTAGGCTTTAGGTTAAAAACTGGATCTGGTCTTAGTTTAAAAAAATAATTGAAGGGTCAAATTAGTCTAAGGGAATGCCATGAAGAGCTTAAGAAATGAATTGGGTGAAATTGAATTGGTCACATGATTCAATTTAATGAAATTTAAAGTTTAGCCAATTTTGGGGCATTTAAATTGGGCTTGGGTTTAGGTTAGGTTAGGTTTGGATTTGATAATTTGAAGGATAAATTTGGTTTAGAAAATTTTCATGAGTTTAGGATTTGAAATTGGAGAAATTGAATTGGTTATGGAGCTTAATTTGGTGAATTTTCAAATTTGGATCAATTTGGGGCTAATGGGTTTGGGGTTGAAATTAAGTTTTGGAGTTGGGTTCAGTTGAGTTGAAAATTTCATCATGGCCTAGCATGATGAAATTTAACATAGAGTTTGAATTATGGAATTTTGAAATCAATTTGGTGAGAATTGGGACTGAATTGGAGATTTTGGGCATTTAGGGAGCAGTTTGGGAATTTTAGTCAATTTTGGTAGATTTAGCTGGAACAGGACCCATTGAGTAATTAGGAGTGGTTTAAGGGAGGTTTGGAATGCTTTTGGTAGTTTTGGGATTTTTTTGAGGCATGAGGTGTTTCTTGGTATTTTTGGCAATTTAGGGGTAAAATTAGTATTTTGGTAAAAATTTGGCATTTTTGGCTACTTTTGATAAATCTCAAGAAATTAGGCATTTTAAGTTTGTTAACCTTTACGAAGAGGCAATTCGTAAGATTATGGAGACAACCATTAGCAAAATGATGGCCATGGTGAAGATTTCATTTTAAATTTTAGTTTTGATTTAAAATTCAATTTCATGGAAATTTCAAGAATTAAGAATAAGTGGAGAGACTAGATTGAGATGGAAAGCATAGGGACTCACATTCAACTGAAAAGATTAATCATAGAAATGTGTACAGTGTTTGTAAGGAAAGTACAGGAACTCAGATCTAACTCAAGAGGTGGTGAAAGTGCGAGGAATACCACATTTGGAAGGAAAACACAGGGACTCACATACAACCTAAGAAGTGACAAGCGGTGTTGAGTTGAGAACAAGATTCCTTACTCCATTTAAGGGGGTCTCACACCTATCTCAAGATTTTGATAAGAATCGGATGTCTTAATCCATTTAAGGGGGTCTCACACCGATCTTGAAGAGATGTAAACAGGATGCTTTACTTTCTTTAAGGGGGTATCACACATATCTCGAAGAGATGAGAATTGGTTGTCTTACTCTATTTAAGGGGGTCTCACACTGATCACGAAGAGATTAGAATAGGTTCCCTTACTCCATTTAAAGGGGTTTCATACCTATCTCAAGATTTTGATGAGAATATGATGCCTTACTCAAATTTAGGGGTCTCACACCAATCTCAAAGTAAAGAAAATAGGATGCCTTACTCCATTTAATGGGGGCCTCACAGCTATCTCATGATTAGAGAAACACAATTTAGGTACTGACTTTGAGAATCAGGAATTAATACACCAAAAATATATGCATATTTAGACCCATATTTTATACTCATTTTTTGCAATATTGCACTTTAATGGAAGGTATTTTTAATTTTTTTTGCAGGTTGTTGATTTTTAGGACTTGCAGTAAAATTGATGGAATTTGGAGTGAAAATGATATTTTTGAAAAAATACTCAACGCCAATGATGCAGACTTACAGAACAAATGATGTATTTTACTCAGTGCCAACGACGCTAGAAGCAGCGCCGATGGTGCCTTTTGATAGAGAAGGCAGATTTAATTAAATGGTTTCTGGCGCCGACGTTGCCAATGTTGGTTCAGACTCTATTATTATAAGTCAACAAATTTGGACTCGTTTTGAAGAGTTTTGGATGCACCTATTAGAGAACCGACTTTAGGCTTTAGACACTATTATTATAAGTCAACAAATTTGGACTCTTTTTGAAGAGTTTTGGATGCACCTATTGGAGAACCGAATTTAGGCTCTATTTGGGGCCGAAATTGATAAAAAAAGGAGATCCTCCTCAATCCTTCTTGCTCATTTTTGCCACACCTCTCCTCCAAACAATTTTCCATCTTCATTCCACCACCATTCAACAGTTTATTAATGATTTTTCTTTAAGAGTTTAGTGTTTTTGTGGTGAGATTAAGTGTGAATTCTTCTCTAAGAGTNCTTGGCTCAGCATATAAGTGTTGTAGTGGCCTATTTAATTCCGTCTCAGCACATCGAGATCTATAATGTTATTGAGATTCATTTTTGGAAATTTATTTTTTGATTTCTATGTTGCAACAAGTTTTGGCCACATTGTTCTTCTAATTTTCTTGTGAATGGCAGCTAATCAATTTAGAATCTCTATTTCAGAGTTGCCATTGTCTATCAAACAATGATTATAATTAACTCCTAAACACTTTAGATATTGCTTTCCCTGTAATCATCGAGGTTCATTACCTATTATTTTTATTCTGATTGCTATCTTGTTTGGACAAAAATACCGCAAGTTTATTATTGAAATCTATTATTTTTTTTTTAGCAATCGATGTTGTTATTAAATTTTCTGCATTTACAAGTTTTTGTTTAAGTTTTCAAATTTGTATAAGATTGCTTGTATGTTTTGTTTTAAAGCTTTTTTAAATTAAGCTTTTTCGATTGGGTTTTGTAGGAAAATGGAAGTTTCTTATAAGTCAGTCAACTTCTTTTTCTCAGATAAAAGTACATTACTCCCTTACTAGTTAAAAAAAAAAAATATAAGCCCAAATTTCAAGCTTTCACCTTCACGGTAATCAACCAACTAGTTAACAACCAAGCTACAAAGATCTCAACCAATCATGATTCACCATTGCTTTTAACTTATTTTTGTCTGGAAGATGAACCACATAGATTTACATTTTTATTATTTACATTAGGAGTTTCTTGGCTTCGTATGAACACAAAAGACAATTTTGTTTGTTGAAATACACCATTTCTTGCACAAGTTTAAAGCACCGAAATGTCATGTTTGTTAATATGAAATTTTAGGTGTGAGTGTGTAACCACATAGAAATTTTTGTGATTTGTATGTAAATTTTTCTAAACATTATGTAGTTATAATTTATACCAATAAACTAACTGCATTAACATCACACCGATGCTAGAGTTGGAGCATTTGCTTCAATTTGATTGAAGATAGGCAACGCCATAACGAGAACTAAAATTTTTGCTTTCCTGTTGGCAACAAAAAAGAACTTCACCAGAGAATTAGACTTTTCAATATAATACCATGTTCTTGCCTTTTTGTTTGTAAGCCTCCAACTTTTCTATAATTTCATTGAGCAGATAGAGATGAAAATTTAAAGTTTAGTTTCCTCCAATGATAGAAAAATAATAATTTCATATAATTGAATGAGAAACATATTTTTTTTGGGGTTTCAAAGTCCCGTGGTTCACATATATTTTGGGCATTTACACACAAATCACAATTCTTTCGATTTACTGATCTAAAACCTTAATTTTGATCTTTTACATTTTTAACGTTCAAATCCTTAGTCACACAAAAAATATCATTATTAATAATCATTTTTAAATTTAATACACCTTTTGATATAAAAGTAAAGTGATGATAAAATAAATACCATGTTTTTTATGTTGTTCATGTAAATATCTAAGCATGGGTGGAACTAGGTGTAACCGAGGGTGAGCTATTGCTCAATAATCTACTTGTGGTGGCTCTCATGATTGGTTTTATCAGATTATAATAGTTTATTGTGTTGTTTCGTATTATATTTAAAATCAGACGACCAAAATGGAGTAAATACTATCTAAAATGAGTTGATTATTTTTTGGAGTCATTGGTTGTATATCTGGAGAGAGCATTATCACCAAATAATTCTTTTGAGGTCAAAAAGATAATGTAAGCATTTGATCTTAGATAAAAAAGATTGATAATGACACGCTTAAAAATGTTCTAATTTTGTATACATTTTATGATTATTTTAAAAAATATTGCACTTTAAAGGAAGGTATTTTGCTTATTTTTTGTTTCAATAACAAGAGATAGAATTTTAGAGAAAAAGAAGCTAAAAAGAAAAAAAAAAGGGGTTAAACGGTGCAAGGGAGGAAAAAGTGAACAAGTGCCTAGGCGCCAAACCCCGTACTTGGAAACAGAGAACTCAGTATCATAGTGCCACGATCTTGTGCCTAGGCGCCAGGTAGTTATCCAGAATGATTTTTCTTCTAAATACATTGAATTTGAATGGATTTTCAAGGGGCGTCTCAAGTGACTACTGGGATTTCAAGGTTTCTTTAAAAGGGGACTGAAAAGAGAAAAAAAGAGAGAGAGTGTGCTTTTGGTAAGAGGTTGATTTGGGGCACTTGATTAGTTGTGAGAGTCTTTTTGGGTGTGTGTGTCTTAAGTGAAATTGTAAGGAGTGTTGAAAATTCATCAAAGGAACTTCAAAGGATTTGTTGTGTAAACTTGAATTTTAATATAAATCATGTTTTTTTTTGTGTTAACCCCATGAAGTCTGAGTAGTTTTCCTTACATTTCTCCTTGCAATAAGAAATAATCATGTGTAAGAATAGCATTTTTTTAGATTTCTCTTATTCCATACTTGTGATGAATCATTACTTTGTACATAATTTATATATCCAATTTGACCAATTGGTATGTTAACGCTTGTTGTGAACTCATAGACTTGAGAGGGCTATGTGTTCCTCAACTACTAAGAATCACATTAATCTAGTGGGTGATATGCTAGTGCATAAGTCAGTGCAATTAGTTAGGGAGATGAGTTTTCATGAGTGTAAATTGGTCATTTTAGTGTGATAAGTTAGAACTTTTACCAGTTTGATCTAGAGTTTGGAACTTAAGACTAGGTTAGTCCAAAAATTGTGGGCATAGTGGGTAATCTAGAGTGATAGAATAGAACTTACCCAGCATAACCAAGGATTTACGAACTTAACTCTAGGTTAGCCAATGTTTTTTATGCACTCAAAAGAGGGTAAAAAAAAGGTACACTCCTATTTGTCACAATACTACATTTAAGCCTTATAACATTTGATTCAAGCACTGATTGTGATCTCATTACAAGGGGAAAGACTTTCATGTAATTTAAACTCTTCTATAAAAAGTTAGCTTAGAAACAGTTAACATTTTCCTTAAGTTTTGAAATTGAATTAGTTAGAATTAGTTACTACTTTTTACACATAAACTTGCAACCTTATTTCTTAGATAATTTTCTGAGTTTAACTAAAATTTTACTAATTTCATAAACAAAGTTTTCACTTTTCTTGTGGGATTCATATTGGTTTTAAAAGAAAATTTTATATTACTTGAATGACACGTGCACTTCTGTTTTAATCGTAGTGAAGCTTTGAAATCAATAGTTAGAAAATTTAATACTAGCCACTATAAAAACATAAAATTATATTATCAGTATGAAAAGGTGGTCAAATTTTTAACGCATTTGCCAGGGACTGAAACTAAAGATAATATAAATAAAGCAAGTACATCAAATTGTGGGTCACGTTTTTGGCATTGTTGTCGAGAAAAGTGGGAAGCGATGGAACTTTTGACATAGAAATTTTATTTGAATTGTCGACTTATTTTACTAAAATTTTGGTGATGTTTATCTATATAAGTGCTTGTTTGTGTTAAAAATATTTTTTATATTCAAGTATTTTTGACTGTTTTGTTTAATTTTATTTTCTAAACTTTTACTTTTGTATATGTAGTTCTGGTTCTGAAGGCTTAGTACCTTATGATTATGAATTTGAATGAACTATAAGAAAAATTTGAAAACAAAAAGAACATCAATATTAACAAGAAATGGCGAACACAAAACTTAGTAACAATGATAATGAAAATGTTGAAGATGAACATCATCACGTTTAAAGACCTTTATGNAAAATGAAGAGATAATATGGATGTGTCAATTTTAAAATACAAAATAAATTGTGATGATTTTTCAACTCCGAAGTTAGTTTACCTTTCGAACTGGCCAATTGAATTGTTAAAATGTGTTGTGAAACATATGATCCGGGAAATGGAGTATGATTTTCAATCTGGTCAATTGAATTGTTAAAATATGTTGTGAAACATATGATCCGGGAAATGGAGTATGGTTTTTAATCTGACCAATTGATTTGTTAAAATATGTTGTGAAACATATGATCCGGGAAATGGAGTATGAGGTTTAACAACAAAGTGAGAATCACATTTAAGTCCATGAAGGAATATTTCGTTCATGGAATTAAGTGCAAATAAAGGTCACATTTGATTTCATGAAGGAGAAATTTGTTTAAGAAATTAAGTGTAAATAAATAGGGAAATATTCTTTTTTGGGTGTAGAATTGGAGAATCTTATCACATTTGATTTCATGGAGGAGAATTTCGTTCATGGAGTTAAGTGCAAATAAATAGAGAAATATACATTGGTGGGTTTAGAATTAGAGATTTTAGGGTGACAGACTAAAATCCCCAATTCGGTCTTAATGTTTAAAAACTAAACCGAGAGTTAGCCTTCAGGTGAAGGGAAGTGGGAGCTCTAGAGTGGGATCCAGTATCCTCCTAGCCTAGGCACAAATTTAAGGACTAAACCTGGGATTAGCCAACGATTTTCTATAACACTATATCAGAGTTGAGAATTAAAATAGCTCCTGTTTAGCACAATACATATTATAACCATTTATCTCATCTCATTTTACCAAAATGTCATTGTAGTAGGAAAGATGCTTTTTCACACAAGAAATCTTCATTACATAAACATAGTTACATAGTTTAATAGTTCAATAGTTTAGTAGTTTAGTAGTTATTGTTTAAACTTTATATTTCAGTTTTGCTAATAGTTAGATAATTTAGTTTTGATAATATCTCGGCATTCGAAATTAGTGACAGTAATTTCATTTTACTTTCTGTGAATTTCCTAGTAAATTTATCACTTAGAATTTAAATCTTTCTCGTGGGATCGATATTCAGGGCTTGAATAGAAAGTCCTTTATTACTTGATAATGATACGTATACTTGCGTAGAATCCCAACATTAATTGCTTAAATTTCTTAATCATAAATATTTCGTCAAGCTTTTGGAACCTTTACATAGCGAAGTCAAAGTTATATAAATTTTACACAACAATATTTTCTCATGACCTGGAATCAGAATTTAGGTGCAAACCCAGAATTAGAAACAAAATTTAGGTACCAACCTCGAAACTTTGATTTCACCACATTAGGAAGGAAAGTAAAGGAACTCACATCTAAGCTAAGAGGCGGCAAGAGGATATCATAATTTAGGTACTGATCCTGAAAATGGATTTAGAATCTTGGTACCGACCCAGAATGAGAATCAGAATTTAGGTACCAACCTTAAGATTTTGATTTCACTATATTACGAAGGAAAGCATAGGGGATTAAATCCAACCTAAGAGGTACCACGAGGGAAACATAATTTAGGTACTAATCCCAAGAAAAAAGGGAATCAAATTTTAGGTACTGATCCAAAAAATTGGGAATTTTACTTGAGGAGGAAGGTCCGAAGACTTGTTTTCTAATTCAAGAGGGAGAAAAGATTCTATAGATTTTTTGAAAATCTGTGAAGATTCGCAGAGAAATGATTCTTGGAAGATGTGAATTTGTGAAGGTGGTGAAAAGCTCGTGCGTGAGCTGTGAGGAGTTGGAATTTCAGAGAGATTTTTCTTTTAATTCTTTTTTTAGATTTTATTTTTTTTGTTATTTTCACATTTTTGTCTCATTTCTTGTTTATTTGTCTCAATTTTCTTTGTCTTTTAAATTTCTTCTGTTGTTATTTATTTATCTCTATATTTGTATCCTTTTTTGTTCAACATTCCTTAAATCATGCTAAGCCCAATTCAGTGGCGTTAACAGTTATTTTTTTAGAAAATAAAGGTAAAATGTGACATGGCCATTTCCATTTAATTTTTGAAAGATGTACATCATGTGATTTCATATATACAAGAATACACAGAAATGATTTCTGACATCTTCCCTTTGAAAAGCATAGTCAAACTCTCTAACTTCAAATGGATATCACTCTGAATCTTCTTTTCATTTCTTAAAATTTCCACCATTTCTATCCATGTCTATCCAGTAAATTACATAGGCAATAACATCGCCTTCTAAGCCAATGCCAAAAGAAGAATCTTGTATATGTGTACATTAGAGGTGTGTTAACTTCTATGTAGCTTACAACTCAAGAGGCTGCAGGCTCTCTAAGTCTGGATCTAGCACGTACTTGAATTACCTCTTCTCTTCACTCATTCTTCAAAAGGTGCTTAAGATTCTTTGGTACGGAACTGCTGGAATACAGTGCTTGGCAACACTACACCATTGCCCTTAAACACCAGGACCTGAACCTACCGGTAAAGGTATTTCTACCGGTCCTCGGAACTCACTTGGGCCAACTATCAGGAGGTTCATATAGAACATTATGTTGCATTGGTTAATGAATGATACAGTGCATAAGGGTCTCACAAAAAATGTGGTGGTCTATGTGAAGTGGGATACAGTCACCCTTTTCATATATTTTGATGATGCGGCTATTGGGCACACAATCAACTGGCAGCACCTGCCAGGTCACCATATTCTTAATCATCCTCTTTATAAATGTTGGCATTGGATCAACTTAATCATGAAAAAGTATTTCTAACAGATTTCCTTCACTATATTTAGCAAAATTGTAACAAAACCCACATTGTATTGTGATCCTTCCTTTGCCCCGCATCCCCTCTTTATGCTCAAAATAGGTTTTTTGCTTTAAATATATGGCGCGGCCTTTATCCCTTAGGTAAAATATGCAATCCACGATCTTCTCTTACTCTTAATTAGAGAAAAAAATCGTGTGCAACTCCAAGCCTTCTAAGATGTTGATGTATTTGCCTTGTATCCTCTGAAAATACTCAAAATCCTACTTTTGCACCTTCTCAACTCTTTCCAATTCATTCTCTTGGATAATTTGCAACTGTCAGGGTATAGTGAAAAAATATCAGATGTATGGCTTGACAAAGGTGAGTTGCTCCCTCATCTTAAGAACAATGTGCACCATGGGGGTTGTCGCAATTGTCCTCACTTAAGAGGCTATACCGTCCGTAGCGACCACTTCTTTGTTATGCTCCATTAACAATTTGGTCAAAATCTTGCAGATTCATGATTATAATTTCACTTTTAAGTCAGGGTGAGAGTTGCTCTTTTTTTAATCTGAACGTGTATAGGCACAACTCTGATGAGCTCACCCCCTGTAGTCATCACCATGGACTTCATTTTACTGCTCTCAGCATTCCATCTTTCACTTTCTTATGTTTCAATAGTTCTTTCAAAATTCCATTTTTTCATGGAAATCTGCTTACCCTTGCTCTT
>JXCR01149059.1:173560-207176 GCA_002079205.1 Phalaenopsis hybrid cultivar
GTGTTTTTACCTAGATGTTGATACCCAAAAGCATTCATCTGACAAGATCTTATTACGTGGATTCATTGAGAAAGGTGTGAGAGATTTAGACTAAATAAAATTCTTACTTATAATCAGATATTTTCAAAAGGAAACAAAATTTCAAATCATTGATTCAAAAACTTACATGGGTTCATAGTAAAACACTATGGGATCAAAATAGATCTAGAGAAAATCAAAGTTATATTAGAAATGACACCTCCCAAAATTTTAACTCAACTCTGATCCTTCCAAGGTAAATTGGCATATCTAAAATGCTTTATTTCCAATCTGGGAAGTAGGTGTTGTTTGTTTGTTGCTTTATCCGAGAGGAATGCTAAATTTCACTGGAATAATGATTATCAACAAGATTTTTAAAGTATTAAATAATTTAATTCAAACTCTAATATTAACAATTCCTATTCTAGAGCGGCTATTTATTCCTTATATTTCTACTTTAGATGAATCCTTTGGTGCCTTACTAGCTCAAACAAATGAGGCAAGTAAGGTGAATGCTTTGTATTATCTTGGTTGATGAATTATCCTAGCTAAAAGAAACTATCATTTTATTGAAAAAAAATTATTTACCTGTAATTTTTTAAGTCCAAAGTTAAGTCACTACATGCTCTCTCATGACATTGGTCTTATCTTTAGATTCAATCCATTGAAATATTGGATTATCTACCTACAATTTTTGGGGGACAATTTGGTGTTGATAATGTCACACAAAATTTTACAANGGAATTAAGAATAAGTGGAGAGACTAGATTGAGATGGAAAGCATAGGGACTCACATTTAACTGAAAAGATTAATCATAGAAATGTGTACGGTGTTGGTAAGGAAAGTACAGGAACTCAGATCTAACCCAAGAGGTGGTGAAAGTGCAGGGAATACCACATTTGGAAGGAAAACACAGGGACTCACATACAACCTAAGAAGTGACAAGCGGTGTTGAGTTGAGAACAAGATTCCTTACTCCATTTAAGGGGGTCTCACACCTATCTCAAGATTTTGATAAGAATCGGATGTCTTACTCCATTTAAGGGGGTCTCACACCGATCTTGAAGAGATGTAAACAGGATGCTTTACTCACTTTAAGGGGGTATCACACGTATATCGAAGAGATGAGAATTGGTTGCCTTACTCTATTTAAGGGGGTCTCACACTGATCATGAAGAGATTAGAAAAGGTTTACTTACTCCATTTAAAAGGGTTTCATACCTATCTCAAGATTTTGATGAGAAAATGATGCCTTTCTCAAATTTAGGGGTCTCACACCAATCTCAAAGTAAAGAAAATAAGATGTCTTACTCCATTTAATGGGGCCTCACATCTATCTCATGATTAGAGAAACACAATTTAGGTATTGACTTTAAGAATCAGGAATTAATACACCAAAAATATATGTATATTTAGACCCATATTTTATACTCATTTTTTGCGATATTGCACTTTAATGGAAGATATTTTTTTTTTGCAGGTTGTTGATTTTTAGGAGTTGAAGTAAAATTGATGGAATTTGGAGTGAAAATGATATTTTTGAAGAAATACTCAACGCCAATGATGCAGACTTACAGAACAGATGATGTATTTTACTCAGTGCCAACGACGCTAGAAGCAGCGCCGATGGCGCCTTTTGATAGAGAAGGCAGATTTTATTAAATGGTTTCTGGCGCCGACGGTGCCAATGTTGGTTCAGACTCTGTTTTTATAAGTCAACAAATTTGGACTCTTTTTGAAGAGTTTTGGATGCACCTATTGGAGAACCGACTTTAGGCTCTATTTGGGGCCGAAATTGATCAAAAAAGGAGATCCTCCTTAATCCTTCTTGCTCATTTTTGCCACACCTCACCTCCAAACACTTTTCCATCTTCATTCCACCACCATTCAACAATATTTATTAATGATTTTTCTTTAAGAGTTTAGTGTTTTTGTGGTGAGATTAAGTGTGAATTCTTCTCTAAGAGTGTTGAAGAAGGAGAAAAGTGAGAGATTTCTTCTTCCTACATTTTCTAAGAGGGGCTACAAGGGATTTTCTTTGAGAAAGAGTTTCAGATAAGTGTTGTTTGTTTATTAGTGTTGAGCTACAAGGGATTTACTTTGAGAAAGAGTTTCAGATAAGTGTTGTTTGTTTATTAGTGTTGTAAACTTTATTTTATAAATGAAATTTGTGTTTTGTTGTATCTTTTTCATGAAGTCTGAGTAGTTTTCTTTATCGTTCTCCCTACTCTAAGATATGGTAAAATGAAGAGATAATATGGATGTGTCAATATTAAAATACAAAATAAATTGTGATGATTTTTCAACTCCAAACTTAATTTACCTTTCGAACTGGCAAATTGAATTGTTAAAATGTGTTGTGAAACATATGATCCGGGAAATTTATGAGTTCTACAATAGAGTGAGGATCACATTTGATTCCATGAAGGAGTATTTTGTTCATGGAGTTAAGTGCAAATAAATAGGTAAATATACATTGGTGGGTTTAGAATTAGAGATTTTAGGGTGACAGACTAAAATCTCCAATTCGGTCTTAGTGTTTAAAAACTAAACCGAGAGTTAGCCTTCAGGTGAAGGGAAGTGGGAGCTCTGGAGTGGGAGCCAATATTCTCCTAGCCTAGGCACAAATTTAGGGACTAAACCTGGGATTAGCCAATGATTTTCTATAACACTTTATCAGAGTTGAGAATTAAAATAGCTCCTGTTTAGCACAATACATATTATAACCATTTATCTCATCTCATTTTACCAAAATGTCATTGTAGTAGGAAAGATGCTTTTTCACACAAGAAATCTTCATTACATAAACATAGTTACATAGTTTAATAGTTCAATAGTTTAGTAGTTTAGTAGTTATTGTTTAAACTTTATATTTCAGTTTTGCCAATAGTTAGATAATTTAGTTTTGATAATATCTCGGCATTCAAAATTAGTGACAGTAATTTCGTTTTACTTTCTATGAATTTCCTAGTAAGTTTATCACTTAGAATTTAAATCTTTCTCGTGGGATCGATATTCAGGGCTTGAATAGAAAGTCCTTTATTACTTGATAATGATACGTATACTTGCGTAGAATCCCAACATTAATTACTTAAATTTCTTAATCATAAATATTTTGTGAAGCTTTTGGAACCTTTTCATTGCGAAGTCAAACTTATATAAATTTTACACAACTATATTTTCTCATGACCTAGAATCAGAATTTAGGTGCGAACCCAGAATTAGAAACAAAATTTAGGTACCAACCTCGAAACTTTGATTTCACCACATTAGGAAGGAAAGTAAAGGGACTCACATCCAAGCTAAGAGGCGGCAAGAGGATATCATAATTTAGGTACTGATCTTGAAAATGGATTTAGAATCTGGGTACCGACCCGGAATGAGAATAAGAATTTAGGTACCAACCTTAAGGTTTTGATTTCACTACATTATGAAGGAAAGCATAGGGGTTAAATCCAACCTAAGAGGTACCAGGAGGGAAACATAATTTAGGTACTAATCCCAAGAAAAAAGGGAATCAAATTTTAGGTACTGATCCAAAAAAATGGGAATTTTACTTTAAGAGGAAGGTCCGAAGACTTGTTTTCTAATTCAAGAGGGAGGAAAGATTCTAGAGATTTGTTGAAAATCTGTGAAGATTCGTAGAGAAATGATTCTTGGAAGATGTGAATTTGTGAAGGTGGTGAAAAGCTCGTGCGTGAGCTGTGAGGAGTTGGAATTTCAGATAGATTTTTCGTTTAATTCTTTTTTTAGATTTTATTTTTTTGTTATTTTCACTTTTTTGTCTCATTTCTTGTTTATTTGTCTCAATTTTCTTTGTCTTTTAAATTTCTTCTGTTGTTATTTATTTATCTCTATATTTGTATCATTTTTTGGTCAACATTCATTAAATCATGCTAAGCCCAATTCAGTGGCGTTAGCAGTTATTTTTTTAGAAAATAATGGTAAAATGTGACATGGCCATTTCCATTTAATTTTTGAAAGATGTACATCATCTGATTTCATATATACAGGAATACACAAAAATGATTTCTGGCATCATCCCTTTGAAAAGCATAGTCAAACTCTCTAACTTCAAATGGATATCACTCTGAATCTTCTTTTCATTTTTCAAAATTTCCACCATTTCTATCCATGTCTATCCAGTAAATTACATAGGCAATAACATCTCCTTTTAAGCCAATGCTAGAAGAAGAATCTTGTATATGTGTACATTAGAGGTGTGTGTCAAGAGGCTGCAGGCTCTCTAAGTCTGGATCTAGCACGTACTTGAATTACCTCTTCTTTTCACTCATTATTTAAGAGGTTCTTAAGATTCTTTGGTACGGAACTGCTGGAATACAGTGCTTGGCAACACTACACCATTGCCCTTAAACACCAGGACCTGAACCTACCGGTAAAGGTATTTCTTCCGGCCCTCGGAACTCACTTAGGCCAACTATCAGGAGGTTCATATAGAACATTATGTTTCATTGGTTAATGAATGATACAGTGCATAAGGGTCTCACAAAAAATGTGGTGGTCTATGTGAAGTGGGATACAGTCACCCTTTTCATATATTTTGATGATGCGGCTATTGGGCACACAATCAACTGGCAGCACCTGCCAGGTCACCATATTCTTAATCATCCTCTTTATAAATGTTGGCATTGGATCAACTTAATCATGAAAAAGTATTTCTAACAGATTTCCTTCACTATATTTAGCAAAATTGTAACAAAACCCACATTGTATTGTGATCCTTCCTTTCCCCCGCATCCCCTCTTTATGCTCAAAATAGGTTTTTTGCTTTAAATATATGGCGCGACCTTTATCCCTTAGGTAAAAGATGCAATCCACGATCTTCTCTTACTCTTAATTAGAGAAAAAAATCGTGTGCAACTCCAAGCCTTCTAAGATGTTGATGTATTTGCCTTGTATCCTCTGAAAATACTCAAAATCCTACTTTTGCACCTTCTCAACTCTTTCCAATTCATTCTCTTGGATAATTTGCAACTGTCAGGGTATAGTGAAAAACTATGAGATGTATGGCTTGAAAAAAATGAGCTGCTCCATCATCTTGGGAACAATGTGCATCATGGGGGCTGTCGCAATTGTCCTCACTTAAGAGGCTATACCGTCCGTAGCGACCACTTCTTTGTTATGCTCCATTACCAATTTGGTCAACATCTTGCAGATTCATGATTATAATTTCACTTTTAAGTTAGGGTGAGAGTTGCTCTTTTTTCAATCTAAACGTGTATAGGCACAACTCTGATGAGCTCACCCCTCGTAGTCATCACCATGGACTTCATTTTACTGCTCTCAGCATTCCATCTTTCACTTTCTTATGTTTCAATAGTTCTTTCAAAATTCCATTTCTTCATGGCAATCTGCTTACCCTTGCTCTTAAACTTTACCACTATCTTGCTGTCACAAAGCTCTTCTTGGTTCACAGTAGTCAAGGATTCTCCTTTGTATTCCAGCCTTACTTGTGCAATGTTCAAGCCAAACTTGATCACAACTCCATCTTAAATTTTCTCTTTGTCTAGTGCAAGACTTATGCCATCTTTAAACTTATCCAAAAAAAATTGATACTGTGCATTCTTCTAAATGATTTATACCACCCAATTTCTAAATCTTTTATGGAACTAGGAACCAAGCACAACATTTGGCACACTTTTGAGCTGTTGTAATGTTAGAGAGAGTGATGACTTTTTGGTCTGACATTTCGTTAACAGTTTATAAGGAACAACATTTGACTGGTACGTAGATTAATCTAATGTCTCCATTATAACTTTTGCCAAGTTAGAAAACTTGCTCAATAAAAGGTCAACTAGTGCTCAGCACCATATCACTATTGGGCACATGGTTGTTGAAAAATATAGATTAGATGAAACCTCAATGGATTTTATTCTAGGATGGGGGAATTTAAGTCCTAAATATGAACCTCAAATACAGAAGCATCATGCCATAGAATTCCTACTGAAGAGCATCTACAGGACAAATGCCTTTATGTTGAAATGGTTTACCACTAAGATGTTTGAGAAGTTAATTAACCGGGTAGCTAACCTTGAAGAAGATGCCAAGAGATTACCTTTTATGAATCAAGTGAATAAGAAAAAAACCTAAGAAAGCTTTTAAAAGGAAAAAGAACAGGAGTGTGTTCACTCTCGAGAAAGGCACCAACCAATCAAAATACCACCTAAAAGCCTTAAATTACATTACTACCATCAACCATAACAATCTTATCGATAATAGTATCAGCAACATCAACCACCTCATAGAGATGTTAAAAGAAAGATGAATAAGGCAGTAACTGAAGAATTAAAGAACCATGAGTACTCCTTCAAAAATGAAGTCTGAAAAAGATGTTATGAAATTTGTTAAGGAATTTGAATTTTAAACTATTTGAACCATCAAATCCTGAGGAAGTCAAGAGAGATAGGAAACATAGTTTCTATCCATTTCATAGGATGCTCAACCATACCATTAGGGAATTTTTTACATTCAAGAGTTGGTTGGAGTGGAACCATAAGAATGGGAACATAATCATACCTAAAGAATATTTAAGTGAACCTAAACAAGTTTCTATAAGTGTTGTCACTACAAGTGATACACAATGATTTCATCCCTATATAAAGACAAAAGGCTAGACTATTGTACTATCCATGAATTCCTCAAAGATTCTCAAAGAAATTTAGAAGATATCTTCACAAGTGTCAAAATGAAGTCAATGTTTGATAACTCAGATTCTTTTTTCATTTCTGAGATGAAGGAAATTAAGCTATAAGTCAAGTTGGCACTGAAGCACATCAAGCCTACAAAAAAAGCCATCATATAATGTATGTATAAGGGAGAGGTTAAGACTGTAGAGAGTAATCATACTAGGATTCTAATTTCTGAAAAGGGTCTTATTACTCTTGTGCTACTCACTTTGTATTACTTTTTTATTCCGCATGGAACTTTTAATGAAATAAGCAGTGGTTCTAGATATATTCTATATCTTTCTGATGAATCTAATTCTAGTTACTTAGATACTAATAACAACAATAATTCTATTGATGTAATGAAAATTATTCTCAAATCATAAATAAATTTGATGAAGAAGAGTATTATGCTAATCCTTATTATGAAAGTGACATCCCTGGCATTGACTTTCAAAGGATGCATATTTAGATAGACATAGAAGCTTCAGACTCTGGATAATGTTAACAGAAGATCAAGAAGATATTGAACAATTGGTGAACAATACTATAAATGATATCTTAGAAATCAATCTTGAGTGCAACAAAATATTGCCACCACAAAGAAAAACTCCTAAAAAATCTATATAAATCTTTACTACTAATCAACCAGAAACATATCTAAGGGATATTATTGTATAGGATAAGCTTCTAGAAGCTCAACCCAGCATTGGCTACAATGTCTTATCTCTTTTAAGGATACTGCCAGTTAAACTCAGTGTATATGATGCTCTTATTTTGTCCAAAGAAATGAGAGAATTGTTAAATAAAGCCTTGCTAGACCCTAAAATTTGTATGGATCAAATGGCTTCTGATTCCTCAAATAGTGAAGTAAACTACTTTACTAATGTTCCAAAATTAACTTTTTCTAATAATGATCTACTATTAGGGACAACTGATCATAATAAAGCACTTTACATCACTATAAATGTTGGATAGTTTTTTAATTGTCCAGAGTTCTTAATGTTTTGGGTGCATCCGTCAGCATTATGAATTTAAGAATGTGTTTTTACCTAGATGTTGATACCCAAAAGCATTCATCTGACAAGATCTTATTACGTGGATTCATTGAGAAAGGTGTGAGAGATTTAGACTAAATAAAATTCTTACTTATAATCAGATATTTTCAAAAGGAAAAAAAATTTCAAATCATTGATTCAAAAACTTACATGGGTTCATAGTAAAACACTATGGGATCAAAATAGATCTAGAGAAAACCAAAGTTATATTAGAAATGCCACCTCCCAAAATTTTAACTCAACTCTGATCCTTCCAAGGTAAATTGGCATATCTAAAACGCTTTATTTCCAATCTGGCAAGTAGGTGTTGTTTGTTTGTTGCTTTATCCGAGAGGAATGCTAAATTTCACTAGAATAATGATTATCAACAAGCTTTTTAAAGTATTAAATAATTTAATTCAAACTCTAATATTAACAATTCCTATTCTAGAGCGGTTATTTATTCCTTATATTTCTACTTTAGATGAATCCTTTGGTGCCTTACTAGCTCAAACAAATGAGGCAAGTAAGGTGAATTCTTTGTATTATCTTGGTTAATGAATTATCCTAGCTAAAAGAAACTATCATTTTATTGAAATAAAATTATCTACCTGTAATTTTTTAAGTCCAAAAATTAAGTCACTACATGCTCTCTCATGACATTGGTCTTATCCTTAGATTCAATCCATTAAAATATTGGATTATCTACCTACAATTTTTGGGGGACAATTTGGTGTTGATAATGTCACACAAAATTTTACAATCTGGATTTTATTGGCCTACAATTTTTAGAGATGTTAATGCTTATATCAAAACTTGTGATCGATGTCAACGAGTAGGCAATATTTCTAGGAGGAATGAGATGCCCCTCAATTATGTGTTAGAAGTTGAGATATTTGATGTTTGGGGTTTAGATTTCATGGGACCATTTATATCTTCTTTTAGAAATTTAGATATATTATTAGCAGTAGACTATGTATCCAAATGGATAGAAGTTGTTGTTTTACCTCGATGTGATGCTCAAAGTGTTGCAAAGTCTTAAGGAACGAATATATCTTATGGATTTAGGATGCCAAGAGTAATCATAACTGATGAGGAAGTCATTTCAGAAATGCAATAATGAGAAATTATTAAGGAAATATCATATAAACTATAAAATTGTTGCTGCTTATCATCCTCAGACAAGTGGTTTGACTGAATTATCCAATCGTGAAATTAAAAGAATAGTGGAAAAATCTATAAATCCAAATAAAATGTATTGGTCAGCAAAACTTGACTATGCTTTATGGGCTTATATGACTGCATACAAAACTCCTATAGGAATTTTCCCATACAGCTAATATTTGGGAAAGCGTGTCACTTACTAGTTGAACATGAGCATAAAGCATATTGTGCAATTAAAAACTTTNAGACCATTTATATCTTCTTTCAGAAATTTAGATATATTATTAGTAGTAGACTATGTATCTAAATGGATATAAGTTGTTGTTTTACCTCGATGTGATGCTCAAAGTGTTACAAAGTCTTAAGGAACGAATATATCTTATGGATTTGGGATGCCGAGAGTAATCATAACTGATGGGGAAGTCATTTCAAAAATGCAATAATGGAGAAATTATTAAAGAAATATCATATAAACTCTAAAATTGTTGTTGCTTATCATCCTCAGACAAGTGGTTTGACTGAATTATCCAATCGTGAAATTAAAAGAATATTGGAAAAATCTGTAAATGCAAATAAAATGTATTGGTCAGCAAAACTTGACTATGCTTTTTGGGCTTATATGACTGCATACAAAACTCTTCTAGGAATTTCCCCATACATCTAATATTTGGGAAAGCGTGTCACTTACTAGTTGAACATGAGCATAAAGCATATTGTGCAATTAAGGACTTTAATTACAATTTGAAAGATGCTGGTGAGAAGATGTTATTACAATTGAATGAGCTTGAAGAGATAAGGAATGAATCTTATGAAAGTGTTAATATTTACAAAGAAAAGATGAAGATGTGGCATAATCAAAGGATTCTTACTAAAAATTTTCAGCCAGGGCAACAAATTTTGTTTTATAATTCAAGGTTGAGATTATTTTCAGATAAACTTAAGTCCAGGTGGATGGGCCCATTTGTTGTGATGAAAGTTTATCCTTATGGAGCTATGGATATCAAATATTATANGAAGGATTCTTACTAAAAACTTTCAGCCAGGGCAACAAATTTTGCTTTATAATTCAAGGTTGAGATTATTTTCAGATAAACTTAGTCCAGGTGGATGGGCCCATTTGTTGTGATGAAAGTTTATCCTTATGGAGCTATGGATATCAAATATTATAAAAGTAATTAAATATTCAAAGTGAATGGTCACAGGATGAAATCCAACTTTTTAGATGACCAAGTTAAATTAAATGATTTCCTGATGTTGGGTCAAACTAAATAAGCACCGGTTACGTCGGCCTGATGACATTAAACCAAGCACTTTGTGGGAGGCAACCCATAGTTATATGTGTTTTCATTTTTATGTTGTTTTGTGTGATTTAGAAAATTCTGGAAAAATTTTGGCCATATATTGAGTTAGTGATTATTCTAAGACCTTAGAAGATAACTTAGACATGTTGAAATGAACGTTTGGACGTTAAATTGACTTGTTCTGAATTGAGAACTGGCGCTTAAGCACCAAAATCAAGCGCTTAAGCGCGACAGTTAAAAAATATATACAAATTTGGTTTCTAGAAGATTTAACCGTGAATTGGTTAACTTGAACATGTGAGAGCAGTTATAGGTCGTTCCTAGGAGTTATAGGAAGTGTTCTAATCCTATAAATAGAAGGGTTATGTAAAGATTTTTACCACACCTCTATTTATTCCTTAATTTTAAGTAAAAAGAGAGATTTTTTGAAAAATGTCTTCTCGAGAGAGTGATTTAAAGAAGGAGGAAGTAAAGAGAAAGAATTTTATCAGTCAGAGTGCGCAAAAGATGTATAACGGTTTCTTAGTCGTTAGTATCAAAGGAATATCAGAGAAAGTCACTAAAATTGAGGCTAATGTGGCTTCAATTGAAGCAAAAGTGATGGAAGTTAACACACATATGGATCATATGGGATGGCAACTTAAGATGCAATTTAGCTATATCAGTTTTATAGAAGAAGCAGACAAGGCAATGTATCTGAAGAACAAGTGGATTGAGGAAGATTCAACCAGAGTTATTAACCATCATCCGTTGATTCAAATATATGTTCCAAATGCTAAAGGAGAGACTAACAATAGGACAAAATTTGTTCCATCAACTAGAGTGGAATTAAGTTCATGATTTAATGTTTATGTATGTAGTGTTTGTTTATGTTAAGTGTTTTAATGTATGTTTTATGTTATTAAGATCTAATATTATGTTTATTAAATTTTTTCATCCAAGACTATTTGGATTGAGAATCAATGTATTTGAAAGTGTTTGTCATTGTTCTTGAATTAATATAAATGTTTTGCATGTATGAAATTTTGTGTTATTTATTGTTGAATCGAATTAGTTAAGATTGGTGAATCTTGAGTAAGACAAGAGATAAGAGCAGAGGAAATAGTTATTACAGTGTTTTAAGACCCTATAGAGTTGGTTGACTTAGCCTAGATGTGCCTTTCACTGAAGCACTGCCTAAATAGAAAGATGGGCGCGTAAGCGCTGAACAATTCGCCTAAGCGCCAGTTCACGAAAATCAGTTCGAAGACTGTTTTAAGTGAATTTTGGGCCAAAAATCTCCATTTTTTCCCCAACTTCATCTCCTACCTTCAGTTTTCATGATTTAGAGAGCTAGGGCATCATCTTAAGTGATGATTTCTTGGTGGTTTCAAGCCAAAGTTGCTAGATTTGATCTTCTTGAGGTAAGAGCTTAACTTCTATGCAAAAATTTGTAATTTTCACCATGAAAATCACTATTCATGGTGAAAAATTGAGAAAATTTGATGGAAAATGAATGAATTTGTTAGTTTATGGTTTTAGAAGTTAAGTTTAGTGAATTAGTACTGATTGTGGAATTTACTTTAAATTTTATACATTTTTTAGGAAATTGGAACAAGAATGAAAAGAATTAAGGGGAAAGCTCCATTTGATTCAAGTAAATTTATCAGTTTGAGAGCTTAGGATCGATATAGTAATGCACTGCATTCGAGGAAATTAATTCTCGAGCAATGTTTCAAAAGTTTGGGAGGACTTGTAGAAGAGTTAATTGTTAGCCGCTAGTGGGAGCGGTCTGTTACTTTTTTGCTATCACCCTGATTTCTATTGTACAAGAGTTCTATGTTAATCTCTCTGTGGCTAATGAGGAAGGGGTCATNCCTTATCCAAAAAAAAATTGATATTGTGCATTCTTCTAAATGATTTATACCACCCAATTTCTAAATCTGTTATGGAACTAGGAACCAAGAACAACATTTGGCACACTTTTGAGTTGTTGTAATGTTAGAGAGAGTGATGTCTTTTTGGTCTGACATTTCGTTAACAGTTTATAAGGAACAACATTTGACTGGTATGTAGATTAATCTAATGTCTCCATTATAACTTTTGCCAAGTTAGAAAGCTTGCTCAATAAAAGGTCAACTAGTGCTCAACACCATATCACTATTGGGCACATGGTTGTTGAAAAATAGAGAATAGATGAAACCTCAATGGATTTTATTCTAGGATGGTAGAATTTAAGTCCTAAATATGAACCTCAAATACAGAAGCATCATGTCATAGAAATCCTACTGAAGAACATCTACAGGACAAATGCCTTTATGTTGAAATGGTTTACCACTAAGATGTTTGAGAAGTTAATTAACCGGGTAGCTAACCTTGAAGAAGATGCCAAGAGATTACCTTTTATGAATCAAGTGAATAAGAAAAAAACCTAAGAAAGCTTTTACAGGGAAAAAGAACAGGAGTGTGTTCACTCTCAAGAAAGGCAACCAACCAATCAAAATACCACCTAAAAGCCTTAAATTACATTACTGTCATCAACCATAACAATCTTATCGATAATAGTATCAACAACATCAACCACCTCATAGAGATGATAAAAGAAGGATGAATAAGGCAGTAACTGAAGAATTAAAGAACCATGAGTATTCCTTCAAAAATGAAGTCTGAAAGAGATGTTATGAAATTTGTTAAGGAATTTGAATTTTAAACTATTTGAACCATCAAATCCTCCGGAAGTCAAGAGAGATAGGAAACATATTTTCTATCCATTTCATAGGATGCTCAACCATACCATTAGGGAATTATTTACATTCAAGAGTTGGTTGGAGTGGAACCATAAGAATGGGAACATAATCATACCTAAAGAATATTTAAGTGAACCTAAACAAGTTTCTATAAGTGTTGTCACTACAAGTGATACACAATGATTTCATCCTTATATAAAGACAAAAGGCTAGACTATTGTACTATCAATGAATTCCTCAAAGATTCTCAAAGAAATTTATAAGATATCTTCACAAGTGTCAAAATGAACTCAATGTTTGATAACTCAGATTCTTTTTTCATTTCTGAGACGATGGAAATTAAGCTATAAGTCAAGTTGGCACTGAAGCACATCAAGCCTACAAAAAAAGCCATCATATAATGTATGAGTAAGGGAGAGGTTAAGACTATAGAGAGTAATCACATTAGGATTCTAATTTCTGAAAAGGGTCTTATTACTCTTGTGCTACTCACTTTGTATTACTTTTTTATTCCGCATGGAAGTTTTAATGAAATAAGCAGTGGTTCTAGATATATTCTATATCTCTTTTATGAATCTAATTCTAGTTACTTAGATACTAATAACAACAATAATTCTATTGATCTAATGAAAATGATTCTCAAATCATAAATAAATTTGATGAAGAAGAGTATTATGCTAATCCTTATTCTGAAAGTGACATCCCTGACATTGACTTTTAAAGGATGCATATTTAGATAGACATAGAAGCTTCAGACTCTGGATATTGTTAACAGAAGATCAAGAAGATATTGAACAATTGGTGAACAATACTATAAATGATATCTTAGAAATCAATCTTGAGTGCAACAAAATATTGCCACCACAAAGAAAAACTCCTAAAAAATCTATATAAATCTTTACTACTAATCAACCAGAAACATAACTAAGGGATATTATTATATAGGATAAGCTTCTAGAAGCTCAACCCAGCATTGGATACAATGTCTTATCTCTTTTAAGGATACAACCAACTAAACTCAGTGTACATGATGCTCTTATTTTGTCCAAAGAAATGAGAGAATTGTTAAATAAAGCCTTGCTAGACCCTAAAATTTGTANTTGTTGTCGCTGCTACTACTGCAGGATTGAAATTTGCATCCTTGCTTTTTTATTTATGTGAGCACGTTGGTGTTAGACATGGTAGCTAGGACGAGATCATACAACCACTGAAGCCCATTACCTATGTGAATGTGAAGAATTGTTCACATCATTCTATTTTTGGTTGGAAGGGTGGATTCTCTAGTAGTTCTCCTACCTCTACTTCATGAGCTTCTACTTCACATGCTTCTACATCACGAGGTCAGACTTCTGGATCTGATTCTCAGTCACAATTCTTACAGAGGATTTTGGACAATGTGAGCCATACTACGGATAAGGTATCAAACTTAGAATATTTTGTTGAGCATATGGATGGGTATATGAAAGGACGAAGTGTATAAGAGGAAAAATACAACATAACTATGGAGCATCTTAATAGAGGCAATCAGGATGTAGCATTTCCTCAGTATCCTAAATATCCACCATGTAAGCCTACAACTGTTTGACATTGTGATGATAGTGATGAAGAAGAGGGCGATGATTAGTTGGATCTTAAGTTCTGTTTTATGTTTTTATCTTTTGTATTATTATGAACTGTTGTTGGTACTAGTATTCTGTACTTTTTGTTATGTTTTTATTTGTGAATGTAAAGGTTGCTAGTTTTTTTTATGTTGTGTTTTCTTTTGTACACCTACTGTGATGTATTTTTGTTTAGTTAGTATGTTTAGTAATATTTTTAATTGTGTTGTTGTATTTAGTTAGTGTATGTTGAACTTAATTCTTGAATCTTAGAAAGGTTTAGAATTTAGCTAACTTGCTACTTAAATCTACAAGTTTAAAATTTTCAATTTACTACCAGTTATTTTTCNCTGCTGTCGTTGCTACTACTGCAGGATTGAAATTTGCATCCTTGTTTTCTTATTTATGTGAGCACGTTGGTGTTAGACATGGTAGCTAGGACGAGATCATACAACCACTGAAGCCCATTACCTGTGTGAATGTGAAGAATTATTCACATCATTCTATTTTTGGTTGGAAGGGTGGATTCTCTAGTAGTTCTCCTACCTCTACTTTATGAGCTTCTACTTCACATGCTTCTACATCACGAGGTCAGACTTCTGGATCTGATTCTCAGTCACAATTCTTACAGAGGATTTTGGACAATGTGAGCCATACTACGGATAAGGTATCAAACTTAGAATATTTTGTTGAGCATATGGATGGGTATATGAAAGGACGAAGTGTATAAGCGGAAAAATACAACATAACTATGGAGCATCTTAATAGAGGCAATCGGGATGTAGTATTTCCTCAGTATCCCAAATATCCACCATATGAGCCTACAGCTGTTTGACATTGTGACGATAGTGATGAAGAAGAGGGTGATGATTAGTTGGATCTTAAGTTCTGTTTTATGTTTTTATCTTTTGTATTATTATGAATTGGTTTTGGTACTAGTATTCTGTACTTTTTGTTATGTTTTTAGTTGTGAATATAAAGGTTGCTAGTTTTTATTATGCTGTGTTTTCTTTCGTACACCTACTGTGATGTATTTTTTTTTAGTTAGTATGTTTAGTAATATTTTTAATTGTTTTGTTGTATTTAGTTAGTGTATGTTGAACTTAATTCTTGAATCTTAGAAATGTTTAGAATTTAGCTAACTTGCTACTTAAATCTACAAGTTTAAAATTTTCAATTTACTACCAGTTATTTTTCTTTATGATGCAGTAATCTATGTTTGTTAGTGTATTTATTTGCTTTTATGTTATACTCCACTGCATAGACGTCTGATGAATCTCTATATGTTAAGAAAATTAAAATTTGATCAATTAAATTTTTACTCCTCTTTTTTCCTTTTTGTACTTGCATAANCTTAGTGTATTTATTTGCTTTTATGTTATACTCCACTTCATAGACGTCTGATGAATCTTTATATGTTAAGAAAATTAAAATTTGATCAATTAAATTTTTACTCCTCTTTTTTCCTTTTTGTACTTGCATAATTAGGATATTAAAAATCCTACAAGCATGTTATAGTTAGTTTTTATTCTTGCATATTTATATATGATGCTAAAATGTTTTTATTTTTATTAAAAATTTTAGTTTAGAGGGATGAAANTTATATTAAAAATCCTACAAGCATGTTATAGTTAGTTTTCATTCTTGCATATTTATATATGATGCTAAAATGTTTTTATTTTTATTAAAAATTTTAGTTTAGAGGGATGAAAAATTTTAAAGAAACTTAAAAGTTTATTTTTTCTCAAATGTATTTTAAATAAATTTAATTTTGATTTGAAAAATGATTTTGAATATGAAGTTATATTAGGGAAGTAAAATTTTGATTTTAGAAATGAGTAAGAGACTTTAGTTAAAGTTTATAGTAATGAAGAAAACTTAATTTTAAAAATTTTTAGAATGGAAAATGCTAAGGTTGTGTAACTATTTTTAGTAGGAAAAATCATATTTTTGAAAAAGTTTAAAATTTAGACAATATATTTTCAAAACTTAAATTTCTTTTATTGAAATTAATTTTCAAAACTATTATTATGTTTTTAAGTGAAAGAAAAATATGAACATTTTTTGCTTTAGGAAAGGAAGAGTGGAATTCAAAACCATTAAAGACCTATCCAGATTTAGTTAATCTTGACTGAGAAAAAGAAAGAAGAAAAAAAAGAAAAAAGAAAGAAAATGAAAAAGAAAAAGAAAAAGAAAAAGAAAAAGAAAATAAAAGAAAAGGTTGAAAAAGAGAGGAGAAGCTTGAGGATTAGTGCCTAATCAAAAATTGGTTCCACATATGATCTTTTTAAAGTATAAGACTTGAAAAACTCTTAAGCTTAAGCACATAATATAGCGAGTAAAATTATGCTCAATAAAAATTTTTTAAGTGTAGACGATAAAATGCCTAAACTCTTTATTTAGAAAATCTACAATATTTCTAAATTACATATGAACTCATATTTTCATATTTCTTAACATTAAAAATTTCTAAACTTCAAGTTGGTCTCATTTACTATTTTTTTTTTCTCAACAATATTTCTACATCAAAATTTTGGTAACTCCTAAAGAAACTCATATACATTATCTACTAATGTTGGTTTTTAAAGGTTGAAAGGTCACTAGAGGATAAGTACCATCTTAAGTTTGGAAGATTTTGATACACCTAAAATAATCAGTGTTTTTATACACTTTTTTATATCTATTTTTGAGATATTGCGCTTTAATAGAGGGAATTTGTGTGTTTTTCTTTCAAATACAATGAAATGGGTGGTAAATGATAAAATAAGTTTGAATGGGTCAAATTTAGAGCAAAAATGAAGAAAGGTGCAAAAGTGAACTAGGGCGCCTAAGCGCCAGGTACCCCGCGCTTAAGTGCCTGAAGTAATTACTTGATGATATATTTAATTTGAGCTGATTTTTGAAGAGGTTTTTGAAGCAACCCTTGATAAAAACGTGAGAAATAGCCCATGAACACGAAAATTCATTCAATTGGCTTTTGAAGAGGCAACTTCTAGAAGATTCAATGAATGGAGAAGACACCTTTTTGAAGAGACACCAAGACACCCCTTAGATTTTTATAAGAAAATATTTACATTTTCTAAGAGAAGAGACCAGCCATCCATCACACTTTACAACCATCATCCATCTAAGTAAACCACCTTATCGCCGCCCCTGTCGGCCACCTTCTCTTTTTATTTTGAGTTTTAGTTTGTATTGTGAGAGAATGAAGAGAATTCAAAGGAACTTTAAGACATTTTTTTGGAGGGGATTGAGATAAGTGTTTATCATTGTGACTAAACTTTGTTTTAATTTAGATTTCTTATTTTTGTGCATGATTTCTACTTTTAAGCTCATGTGTGGTTGTGTTTTCTCCATGGACTTTGAGTAATTTTCTTTATCTTTTTCCTTAAATTGATAAGTGATTAAATATTTAAAGGAAGTTGTGTAAAGTATTAGGCTTCAATGTTGGAAGAAGTTGTGATGATTTAAAACCTTGCGCTTCATTTACTTCTTCATTTGGCCAATTAAGATGTTAATACATGTTGTGAGAACATGTAAGATCCGAGATGCTATTGTCTCAATCAAAAAATGGTTAGAATCACATATTAATTTCATGAATGAGAATATAGTTCATAGGGTTAAGTGCAAATAAANCTTAAATTAAATGATTTTCTGATGTTGGGTCAAACAAAATAAGCATCGGTTACGTCAGCCATATGACGTTAAACCAAACACTTTGTGGGAGGTAACCCATAGTTATATGTGTTTTCATTTTTATGTTGTTTTGTGTGATTTAGAAAATTCTGGAAAATTTTGGCCATATATTGAGTTAGTGATTATTCTAAGACCTTAGAAGATAACTTAAACATGTTAAAATGAACGTTTGGACGTTAAATTGACTTGTTCTGAATTGAGAACTGGCGCTTAAGCACCAAAATCAAGCGCTTAAGCGCGACAGTTAAAAAATATATACAAATTTGGTTTCTAGAAGATTTAACCGTGAATTGGTTAACTTGAACATGTGAGAGCAGTTATAGGACGTGCCTAGGAGTTATAGGAAGTGTTCTAAGCCTATAAATAGAAGGGTTATGTAAAGATTTTTACCACACCTCTATTTAACCCTTAATTTTAAGTAAAAAGAGAGATTTTTTGAAAAATGTCTTCTTGAGAGAGTGATTTGAAGGAGGAAGTAAAGAGAAAGAATTTTATCAGTCAGAGTGCGCAAAAGATGTATAACAGTTTCTTAGTCGTTAGTATCAAAGGAATATCAGAGAAAGCCACTAAAATTGAGGCTAATGTGGCTTCAATTGAAGCAAAAGTGATGGAAGTTAACACACATCTGGATCACATGGGATGGCAACTTAAGATGCAATTTAGCCATACCAGTTTTATAGAAGAAGCAGATAAGGCAATGTATCTGAAGAACAAGTGGATTGAGGAAGATTCAACCAGAGTTATTAACCATCATCCGTTGATTCAAATATATGTTCCAAATGCTAAAGGAGAGACTAACAATAGGTCAAAATTTGTTCCATCAACTAGAGTGGAATTAAGTTCATGATTTAATTTTTATGTATGTAGTGTTTGTTTATGTTAAGTGTTTTAATGTGTGTTTTATGTTATTAAGATCTAGTATTATGTTTATTAAATTTTTTCATCCAAGACTATTTGGATTGAGAATCAATGTATTTGAAAGTGTTTGTCATTGTTCTTGAATTAATATAAATGTTTTGCATGTATGAGATTTTGTGTTACTTAGTGTTGAATCGAATTAGTTAAGAATGGTGAATCTTGAGTAAGACAAGAGATAAGAGGGGAGGAAATAGTTATTACAGTGTTTTAAGACCCTATAGAGTTGGTTGACTTAGCCTAGATGTGCCTTTCACTTAAATAAAAAAATCAAATTTTGTGCACTGGCGCCTAAGCATCAAAACCAGTGCTGAAGCACTGCCTAAATAGAAAATGGGCGCCTAAGCGCCAAATAATTCGCCTAAGCGCCAGTACACAAAAATCAGTTCGCAAACTGTTTTAATTGAATTTTGGGCCAAAAATCTCCATTTTTTCCCAACTTCATCTCCTACCTTCAGTTTTCATGATTTGGAGAGCTAGGGCATCATCTTAAGTGAAGATTTCTTGGTGGTTTCAAGCCAAAGTTGGTAGATTTGATCTTCTTGAGGTATGAGCTTAACTTCTATGCAAAAATTTGTAATTTTCACCATGAAAATCACTATTCATGGTGAAAAATTGAGAAAATTTGATGGAAAATGAATGAATTTGTTAGTTTATGGTTTTAGAAGTTAAGTTTAGTGAATTAGGGCTGATTGTGGAATTTAATTTAAATTTTATACCTTTTTTAGGAAATTGGAACAAGAATGAAAAGAATTAAGGGGAAAGCTCCATTTGATTCAAGTAAATTTATCAGTTTGAGAGCTTAGGATTGATATAGTAATGCACTGCATTCGAGGAAATTAATTCTCGAGCGATGTTTCAAAAGTTCGGGAGGACCTGTAGAAGAGTTAATTGTTAGCCGCTAGTGGGAGCGGTTTTGTTACTTTTCTGCTATCACCCTGATTTCTATTGTACAAGAGTTCTATGTTAATCTCTCTGTGGCTAATGAGGAAGGGGTCATNAATTGTGTAACTATTTTTAGTAGGAAAAATCGTATTTTTGAAAAAGTTTAAAATTTAGACATTATATTTTCAAAACTTAAATTTCTTTTATTGAAATTAATTTTCAAAACTATTATTATGTTTTAAAGTGAAAGAAAAATATCAACTTTTTTGCTTTAGGAAAGGAAGAGTGGAATTCAAAATCATTAAAGACCTATCCAGATTTAGTTATTCTTGACTGAGAAAAAGAAAGAAGAAAAAAAAAGAAAAAAGAAAGAAAAAGAAAAAGAAAAAGAAAAAGAAAAAGAAAATAAAAGAAAAGGTTGAAAAAGAGAGGAGAAGCTTGAGGATTAGTGCCTAATTAAAAATTGGTTCCACATCTGATCTTTTTAAAGTATAAGACTTGAAAAACTCTTAAGCTTAAGCACATATTATAGCGAGTAAAATTATGCTCAATAAAAAAATTTTAAGTGTAGAAGATAAAATGCGTAAATTCTTTATTTAGAAAATCTACAATATTTATAAATTACATATGAACTCATATTTTCATATTTCTTAACATTAAAAATTTCTAAACTTCAAGTTGGTCTCATTTACCAATTTTTTTTTCTCAACTATATTTCTACATCAAAATTTTGGTAACTCCTAAATAAACTCATATACATTATCTACTGATGTTGGTTTTTAAAGTTTGAAAGGTCACTAGAGGATAAGTACCATCTTAAGTTTGGAAGATTTTGATACACCTAACATAATCAATGTTTTTATACACTTTTTTATATCTATTTTTGAGATATTGCGCTTTAATAGAGGGCATTTGTGTGTTTTCCTTTCAAATACAATCAAATGGGTGGTAAATGATAAAATGAGTTTGAATGGGTCAAATTTTGAGCAAAAATGAAGAAAGGTGCAAAAGTGAACTGGGGCGCCTAAGCGCCAAGTACCCCGCGCTTAAGTGCCTGAAGTAATTACTTGATGATATATTTAATTTGAGCTGATTTTTGAAGAGGTTTTTGAAGCAACCCTTGATAAAAACGTGAGAAATAGCCCATGAACACGAAAATTCATTCAATTGGCTTTTGAGGAGGCAACTTCTAGAAGATTCAATGAATGGAGAAGATACCTTTTTGAAGAGACACCAAGGCACCCCTTAGATTTTTATAAGAAAATACTTACATTTTCTAAGAGAAGAGGCCAGCCACCCATCACACTTTACAGCCATCATCCATCTAACTAAACCACCGTCGTCACCGCCCATCGCCGCCCCTGTCGGCCACCTTCTCTTTTTATTTTTAGTTTTAGTTTGTATTGTGAGAGAATGAAGAGAATTCAAAGGAACTTTAAGACATTTTTTTGGAGGGGATTGAGATAAGTGTTTATCATTGTGACTAAACTTTGTTTTAATTTAGATTTCTTATTTTTGTGCATGATTTCTACTTTTAAACTCATGTGTGGTTGTGTTTTCTTCGTGGATTTTGAGTAGTTTTCTTTATCTTTTTCCTTAAATTGATAAGTGATTAAATATTTAAAGGAAGTTTTGTAAAGTATTAGGCTTCAATGTTGGAAGAAGTTGTGATGATTTAAAACCTTGCGCTTCATTTACTTCTTCATTTGGCCAATTAAGATGTTAATACATGTTGTGAGAACATGTAAGATCCGAGATGNTGAAGAAAGGGAAGGATCAGTACACAATGTGGATGCTGTTATGATTATGCTAAGGACACAGATGGTAATCCCCCAAGAATTTTATAATATGAACGGGTTGATCCAATGCCCATCATCATTATTAGGATTATCAAATGATTGTTGCAATGGAGTATAATACCTTCCAAATGTATTTCTGATAGTTGTATCATGAACATCATCAAAGAAGGGGATTGCATTCCACCGCAAAATGATCATCATGATTTCAAGTGGCCTTTTTGCATAATTTCTCTGCTGGATAGATGCACCATATTATTTGGAAGAGAAATACGAATTAAAGGACACGGTGAACTTTGAGGTTCGTAACGGATTCCCATCCCAGATGGATTCATGTTATATCTATAAGAAAATGGAGCTGACGTAGCAAAACATTATATCCTGGTGGTGAGTAGACAAGAATCTCAATCACTCTCAGAAGAATGCATCCTGAGAAGCGTCCAGCCAAATATAAACCTATGTCAGAACTTGAGGGAATGTAACCTCTTGAACTGCCAAACCTAATGAATACCCAAGAACCTAAGTTATACTTGATAAAACCTATTTCTGATGGTACCTCAAAGTGCAAGGTATCTATCATAGGTGTAGTAGTATTGAGGATTGCTAAGAAAACAAACAAGAACGTGGCAATGATGGAATATATATGATGTTTTGTTCACAAAGACATGATGTACTTTTGATATCTTTTGTTGACCTCTCAATATGACTATCAATGTTAATGTGATAACTTTTGTAAGAAATGAAACTCTACCTTTTGTTACAACGGGTCCACAGTTGTTGACGATTCTCACGCAAATGTAGAAAGGCCAAAGTAAATAACTACAAATAAAAAAAAGAATATGACATTAATGACCGTATAAAACAAGAACTAAAAGTAATTCTAAATAATCTCACTAACTAAAATAAACTATGGGCAGGGTGTAATTACCCTCAGTTGTCTCATATCCACGTAAAAAAATGGAAATCAGTGAAATAAAATAAAACAACTAACTGAAGACAACTATGGGTAATGTGTAATTTCCTCCAAGAGGCCTATACCCAACTAACTTTATAACTTCATAAATATTCTTAACTAAATAATCTTTGTGTATATTGTACGTATATTCACTTTTTTCTATTGGATGTAAGGCCCCATGACACGGAATCATGCCATTCCTCTAGCTTACTTGTTCTCGCCTTTGTTAGGATATACATATACCGACATTTCTTCCTAATGAAACAAGAACTCAAAAATTGATATCCTTGAGATTTATTGTAAGAACTTCTTCAATGGATTATGAAATCCATTCTCTTTTGCTATTTGATGCAGGCCCTCCTAACACGGAATCATAGCTTTCCTTCTAGCTCACCTATTCTCCTCTTAGGTAGGATATAAGTCCTCTGGCATTCCTTCCTAATGAAATAAGAACTTGACATTGGACATCCTTGAAATTTAGTGTAAGACCTCCTTCAATGGAAAAATGTATCCATTCTCTTTCTTGTTATTGGATGTAAGGCTTCCTGATGCTTAATGACGACTTTCTCTAGCTAATAGATTTTTCTCTTAGTTAGGATATAAGTTTATTGGCATTCCCCCATAAGAAAAAAAAGAATTTGAAATTTGATATTTTCAGAGATTTGGTGTAAGACCTCGTTTAAAGGACTATGACATCCAATATGTTTTGATAGTAGGATATATGGCATTCCTGACAAGGAGTCACAAATTTCCCCTATCTTATCGATGCTTCCTAAGTAAGGATCTAAGACCAATGACATACTTTCCTAAGGAAATCTATATATGACATTTACATGTTGAGGTTATGAGAACTTATTTTCAGAGAGCAGTACCTCTTTCCTTTAGAAATTTTGAGAAGAAGAACTAAGGCTTTTCATAACACAGATTAATGGCATTCTCGTCAGACTTAGCTAAATTTTTTTCCTACAACAAAATATTTTTCTTTTACATTGAACCTTATTTGGGGATTTTTCAACACATCACATTGCTTCGTGACTCGTTTGATCCATTTAGTGATTTCTCATAGGTGAGGCATACTTGTAAGGTATTCAACACATATTCAGGGTTTGTTTTTATCTCACTTTTGTGAGGACTCACTCACTTACCTCTTCATTGATCCTAAACAAGGATTGTACATTATGGGACCCTACTAGGCCAAACCTCAGGCCCCAACCCATTGGTTGAACTGACTTAGATTTTTAGCCAAGTAAGGAAACCCAAATAAACCTTTATAGCTAGGACATGCTCTAGGCCACTTAAAACAATTTAAAGTCCTAAGGATCTCCCTACAAACCCTGGGAATCTACCTCTGGACTTTCAGGGTTGACACTAACCCTTAAAACCATTCTATGGAAGGGATCTACCAACATTGATGCTTTGCCTCACGAGAGGCTTTCAACCCTAGATATCAGACCAAAGTTCTCGTGTGCTCCTCTTAAACACAAAATTTAGTGACACACTAGACTGGTCAAACCAATGATAATAAANCTAAGGAAATTAATCATATAATCACATACATTGCATTTTACATTCTATGTATAGAATGTCAGGATCACTTGTCCAAGAACATTTCAAATTTGGGAATTTGATCTAATATGGGAGGGCTTGTACATTATTGAAAAGATATATACGGGAGAATCATACGGGCTGGTCGATTATCATGGAGAAAGAGTAATACCCCCAATCAATGGGAGGTATTTGAAAAAATATTATGCGACATGGAAAGAAGTTCTTGTTTTTCTAAATTGGAGAATAACTACAGTAAAATGATGATTGAATGAGTTATCTTTCAATTCAATTATATCTTAATTGTGGATTTAAATCTTCAATCTTTCTTTCTCTTTATGAGTAATATCCATGACCATCTATTCACAATAACAAGTGGATTTTGTACAAAAAAAATATGATGACAAAATGACAAATAAACTAATATAACAAACAAATAAAATAACTTTAAAACACCCTCACTGAAATTTTTCTAGTCCTTTGTAGGAAAATAATAGATCCCACACTTGTGTTTAATTTCTGTAGTGGGGTATGCTTAACCCTGAACCACCATTGCATAAAGCAAGGAGCAAGAATTCATTTTTATTTTTATAAGGTATAGATGGATTTGTTATATCAAGTAATACTATTATCCATTATTAGCAAGAAGAAGGAAACAAAAGACAACCCGTATTGAAATTTTGATACAAATCAGAAAATAAGATAAAAGAAACCAGACAGAGGCCTACTAACTAAAGTGGATAATTAAAGTCTGTGGTAGTTTATGCTACTTGTGGGATCATATATTCTTTGATAAAAGGATTATCAAAATTGAAAATGGGACTGACATGTACCCAGTGAAGAAATCATAATAAGTGATTAAAAGAGCTAAAAACAAAGAACAAGAACTACCATCAGAACCTATGAAGAAGATTTCACTCAATTAGAAATTCAAATTTCGGAATACACTCCTAAAAAAACATATCCTATCCTGGGGGAAGAAAACTTTGACCCAGAAGAAGTAGAAATGGAGAGGACCAACTTTGTACCAAGACCGTATACTATGCATGTCCTTAATATCATGGTGCCTGANGTCAACCCTAAACCCTATGGTCACCATTTTGACCATTCAACCAGACCACCCCTGATGGTTAACACATTAACCATATGGTCCATTCAACACTATATAATTTACCCCATGTCTACATGAGTCCATATGAACAACTCAATGGTAACATGATTAATCATCATCACTGGATTAAATTTCATCTATTTTACTAAATTAATAAATCAATTAATTGATTATATAGTTAATTAGAGATGCCATGAAAGTCTTAGCCCAATCTCAAATCCAAAAGAAGACTCAAGCCAATCCATGGAGCACAAGCCTAAATCCAATCCATCGCCCAAAACCATTAGGTCACCCATGACCCAGTGAAACACACCATGACATGAAAACCCATTAATCAAACCCCTTAAGTTGCTAAAATTGACTTGGTCAAAGTAATCATGAAGAAGAGTACACATGAAATCCCATGTGGATTCTACCTCAAATTCCCCTTGGACCAAGTTGGAATGATATACCCAGCCTAGTTTTGAGCTCATTATTCACTTCCCCATCCCTTCATTGAGCTCCAAATCACCCCTAGCCTACCTTCATCTCCATATGTGAAGCAATGATGGGCACACCATAGGAAAGCCAATCTTGATTATTCATGGTTGAATTCAATCTTCTAAGGTTCCCTTAGCCACCAACCATCCCCTTCAATCCTCTCCAAGCTCTCTAATGGCCTCAAATGGCTGTTTAAGAGGCCAAGACTGAGAGCGTCCCCAACAACCAAACTTTGCATATTGACTCCAAACTATCACTTTCAATAACAAAGTTATTCCTCATCCCTTAAGCAATTGATCCCCCACATTTTCAGCCCCTCAAATCCATCAATAAACCCTAATTTCTTAGGCCAAAACCGGCACAATTTATTTGGTTAGACATGAACAATATCAAAACTCCAGCCCAAGCATCCCAAAAGCTTCCCAAGGTCCCCACAACATTTACCCAATTGAAATTGATCCATCCCAAGGTCTCCAACCCATTTTAATCTAAAACTGAGCCATCATTACACCAAGATCATACATAGGCTCGATTTTAGAGCAAATTGAACTAAGGAGGAGCTTTGCAACGTCACCACGAACGTGCTATCAATGCCAATTAAATTCATTTGCCATGGGCTAAGGAATTTTTTGTAAAACCTAAAAATAGCCTCGGGTTTGACTATATGTGAAGAAAAGTTTTACACCAAGCTTCACTGGCCATGTATATGTGCTCCTCTAAGTGCAATGAAGCTTTAAAAACAAATTTTGTTAGATTTATTGAAGGATCAAGAGGGATCTTATGGTTTAAATATGAAAGGTTATAGGTTAATTGTCTTGTTGGAACAATAAACGGATGTCATCCATTTCATGTATCAGAAATGGGTGGCGTATTTTAAGTTGAACCACTGAACTATCCATAAAAAGAGAATTTAAACCATGGGCCTCCTTAGGGCCCGCGTGGAAAGAGATGTGAATCGAAGAATATCGCGTGTACTTCAAAGCTGCCAAGGAAGGACATGGCATTGCAACGAAAAAATAGGAAAATAGGGGTTTTCTTATTTATTTTAATTCAGAAAACTCAATAAACTTCAAAAATTCATATCTTTGTTTAGAAAAAGTCACAAAAACAAAGAGAAAGTCCCTTGAAAATAGTAGACCAAGGAGAATTTAATAAAAATAAAATGGAAAATAATTAACTTTTATTTAATTTTTAATTTATTAAATAATCTTTGATGTATTTTAATTTTTAAAAATAAAGTATAAGTTAAAAAAATATGAAATTTGCATGGATTTTTCCCAAGACTTTTTGGAATCCTCTCTAATTTTGCAAGATTAGGTGATAAACCAAAAAAATGAAATAGACCAATTTTCCACCATTTTTACAAATAATTTTAAACATAATTATAAAAAATTAGGAACTTGTAAATTAAAAATGGATATTGGATAAAAAATTCAGAATGATAAAGTTCACCTCGAAATGACATTTTTTATTCCTTAAAAATTCTTAAATGAAAATTTAGAAATCTATAGGGTAGAATGGTAAAAGGAAAAAGAAGTGGAAAATTACACTTTTGTACATAATTGACTCTAACTCTAGAAGGCTAAAATCATGGTCATGCCTCTGACCATGGACACACACTTCTGCGACTAGGATTTGGTCTAATCTTGACCAGGTGTTGAGCTCAATCAAATTGAACTTAACCTAATCACAGTAGACCCAATTTAAAACTAGGGGTCAACCAAACTTCATGTGTTGGTTCTAGTCATAATAGAATCAACTAAACCTTATATGTTGAGATTAAGCCTTACCTAAATTAGGCTTAACTAACCCTAAATAGGTCTAATCCATTTTAGACCAAATTTATCTATTAAGCCTTACTTAAATAAAGTTTAATTAACTTTTAAACCCTAATTTGGTATAGTCCATCTAAGACCTAATTAATCAATTAAGCCTTACGTAAATGACGCTTAATTTACCTTTAAATCCTAATTAGGTCTAAACCATCTTAGACCTAATTAATCTATTAAGCCTTACTTAAATTAGACATAATTAAATTTTAAACCCTAATTCAATCTAGTCCATCTTAGACCTAATTATTATATTAAGCCTTACCTAAATTAGGCTTAATTAACTTTTAAACACAAATTTGATCTAGTCGATCTTAGACCTAATTAGTCTATTACGCCTTACTTAAATTGGGCTAAATTAACTTATAAACCCTAACTAGGTCTATTCCATCTTTAACATAATTAATCTATTAAGCCTTACCTAAATTAGACTTACTTAACTTTTATACCCTAATTGGGTCTAAACCTTCTTTGACTTAATTAATCTATTAAGCCCTACCTAAATTAAGCATAATTAACCATTAAATCCTAACTAGGTCTAATCCATCTTTGACCTAATTAATCTATTAATCCTTACCTAAATTAGGCTTAATTAACTTTTAAATGCCAATCAAGTCTAATCCATCTTAGATCTACTTAATCTATCAAGCATTACCCAAATAAGGCTTAATTTACCTTTAAACCCTAATTAGGTTTAGTCTATCTTACACCTAATTAATCTATTAAGTCTTACTGTTGACCTCACTTTTCAAGATGCCAATCTATATGACTTATATAAGTTCAAACCCTAACCCATTGGCTGAGTGGGTTTAGAGCTTTGACTAAGTGAATAGGTGAATTGACCATTAAGGGTAAGCATATCCTAGGCCATATGGGTAAAGCTTTAAAATGTTAGGAGCCACTATGAACATTAAAATTCTATTAGGAAGGGGATGTACTCAAATTGACCTTTAACCTCATCAGTGGCCTTCTTAACTTTTTCAAACCCTAAACTTTATATTAAAACCCTAATTAGTTTTTTTGAACCTAAATGAACAAAATTACCTTATAGTCAACCCAAGTCAACCCTGGTCAACTTTTGTCTACCATGGTTAACTTACGACAATTTGGTCAATTTTTCATTCTTTTAATTAATTAATAAATTAATCAATTAAAAGAATGAATTTAAGCCCCATTTAGTTTAGGTTTAAGTCAACACCCTAATTCTATGCTTAAAGCCCAAACATTAAGCCCATGGCCCAAGTCCAAGGATTAAAGCTCATGGGCCAAGCGCATGACCTACACTAACCTACCAGGGATTTGCTTGACCCATATATCATTTAAATGGCTAATAAAACAAAAGAGAAATTAAAATAATAGAAAGGGGACAAAAGAAGTTATTTATACCTTCCCCACCACCCGCCACCTCATACTTGGCATTTTGGTCCAAGCAACCGAAGTCCCTTCATGCTTAGGTCTAAGAAGTGTGCTACCAAGCTCAACCACCCCACCTCTTCTCCTCTCCAATATCCAAAAGACATGGATTTCTCCCTCCTCCTCCATTGGATCCAAAATGGAAAAACATGCCAAAACAATACTTCCCTTCATAACTTCTCCCTCTGATCTAGGAAAACCTCTTAAAGGGGTCAGATGGTCTTCCTTAAGCCGAATTTGACCACAACCAAGCCTCTCATGGATATTAAAAAGGCAATCCTATGAGCACCCATAAGAGGAAGAACCCTATCTAAGCCTCTAAACCATTGTCCTTTAGAAGAGAAAATCTCCTCCAATACATAGGTAGAAGATCCCCCATCTTTCCAAGGCCTCAAAAGCTAATTTTCCATCCCAATTTCTTCTGCAAATTTATAGTGTAAAATGAACTTTGACAAAGCTACAAACTNTTAAACCATTGTCCTTTAGAAGAGAAAATCTCCTCCAATACATAGGCAGAAGATCCCCCATCTTTTCAAGGCCTCGAAAGCTAATTTTCCATCCCAATTTCTTCTGCAAATTTATAGTGTAAAATGAACTTTGACAAAGCTACAAACTAAACCTTTCATAAGTCTTTGAAACCTAAGAAGACATTTCCTATCAAAATTGAGACTTCTGGAGGTCTCTAACCTATCCCAAGCTGAAGTCAAGCCACCATTCCATCAAGGATATGCATAGACCCGGTTTCATTTCAAATTGAGCATATGAGGAGATTTGCAATATTTTGATGAACGTTCTTTTCAACCCCAATTAAGGCCACACCTCTTGGTCTAAGGTACACATTGGAAACCCTAAAAGTCACTTCATTTATGGGCTTTTGTGAAAGCAATAATCACACCTTGCTTGTAAAAAATGTATGGATATGTTCCCCTTCCTTCGATGAAGCTTTAGAAACAAAAAACATCAACTTTGATGAAGAATCCATGGAGATCTTAAGGCTTAATCATGAACAGACGTCGGTTAATTGTCCCATGGGGACAATAAATTGATGTCGTCCGTTTCTATGCATCGGGAATGGACGACCATGATTAAATCAAATTAATGAAACCATAAAGGAGAAAAGCGTCGGATTGTTGCTAGCTCGGATGCTCACATGGAAATGCTCATAATCAAATAATATCACACAAGCTTTCAACACTACCAAGGATGATGGGGCAACCACATGTTTAATTAGGAAAATATATGTTTCTCAATATAATAAATTTAGAAAAACGTAAAAAATGCATAGCTAAATGCAAAAAAATAATGAAATTTAACCAAAAATATCCCTGGATTCAAAAAAATAAGGAGAAAATTATAAACATGAAAGATGAAAATTAATAAATTATATTTAATTTTTAATTGATTAACTACTCTCTTGAGTATTTTAATTATTAAAAGTTAGCTATAATTCCGAAAATGACAAAATTTTCAGGGACTAATCCTTTTATCCTTGGGGACATTTCTGATTTTTCCAAGGCTAAAAGAAATTCACAAAGCTACATTCACCAATTTTCACCATATTTTTTAATTATTTTTATAAATAATTATAAAAAATCAGAAAATTGGAAATTAAATATGAAATTTGTTATAAATTTAGGATAATGAACTTAAACTCTAAAAAACAATTTCTAACCTTTAACAAATTTGAAATGAAAATTTAGACATTTATGGGTAAAAATGTAAATATAATTTTTACCTTAGCCTAAAACTCTTTAACTTGGCTTATCATTGCTAATATTTTTTTAAAAGGATTAGAAATGTTTAGGATTAATTTAATCTTAATCTTTGGTTCTCTAACCCATCTTAAACCTAAAATCATTGTTGAGCCTTTTTTTTTCTTAAATAAAAAAAATCACGAGCCTTATTTAATTTAGGCTTGAACCCTAATTATATCTAACAAAAATTAGACTTAATTATCCATTAAACCTAAATCAAATTAGGTTTAATCAATCATAAGCCTTACGCAAATTAGGCTTATACCCTAATTAAGTNTGAGCCTTATTTAATTTAGGCTTAAACCCTAATTATATCTAACAAACATTAGACTTAATTATTTATTAAACCTAAATCAAATTAGGTTTAATCAATCATAAGCCTTACGCAAATTAGGCTTATACCCTAATTAAGTTTAACTAAATTAGACTTAGCTTGATATTAAAACTTTACCAAAATAGATTTAACCAATATTAAGCCTTACTTAATTTAGGCTTAAAGCATAAATAAGTCTAACCTAAATTATACATAAATATTTATTAAACTTTAATCAAAATTGGTTTAATTAATTATAGGACTTACCCAAATTATGCTTAAATCTGAATTAGGTCTATCCTAAATTAGACTTAATTAATTATTAAACCTTAACCAAATTAGGTTTAATCAATCGTAAGCCTTACTTATTATAGGCTTAAACCCTAATTAAGTTTAACCTAAATTAGACTTATTTATCTATTAAACCTTAATCAAATTAGGTTTAATTAATTTTATGCCTTACTAAATTTAGGCTTAATTGTCCTTTAATGCTAATTAAGTCTAACCTAAATTAGAATTAGATATCTATCAACTATTAATAAAATTAGGTTTAATCAATTCTAAGCCTTACCCAAATCAGGCTTAAACCCTAATTAAGTCTAACCCAAATTAGACTTAATTAACTACTAAACCTTAACCAAGTTAAGTTTAATCAAACTGAAGCCTTAGACCCTAAGTAAGTCTAAACTAAATTAGACTTAATTATCTATTAAACCTTAATCAAATTAGGTTTAATGAATCCTAAGCCTTACCTAACTTAGGCTTAAACTCTAATTAAGTTTAACCTAAATTAGATTTAATTAACTATTAATGCTTAACCAAATTGGGTTTAATCAATCTTAAGCCTTACTTAATTTAAGTTTAAACCTTAATTATGTATAACCTAAATTAAACTTAATTATCATTTAAACCTTAATAAAATTAAGTTTAATTAATCCTAAGCCTTACCCAAATTAGGCTTTATATATATATATATATAGATATATATATATATNAATCCGATGTGAAATCCTCATCCTCTAAAATATCGTGTGAATCATTGCTAAGTAATGCGGAATCGGATGTGAAATCCTCATCCTCTAAAATATCGTGTGAATCATTACAAAGCAATGCGGAATCAGATGTGAAATCCTCATCCTCTAAAATATTGTGTGAATCATTGCTAAGCAATGCGGAATCAGATGTGAAATCCTTATCCTTTAAAATATCGTGTGAATCATTGCTAAGCAATGCAAAATCAGATGTGAAATCCTCATCCTCTAAAATATCATGTGAATCATTGCTAAGCAATGCAGAATCAGATGTGAAATCCTCATGCTCTAAAATATCGTGTGGACCATTGCTAAGAAATGCAGAATCCGATGGGAAATCCTCATCCTCTAAAATATCATGTGAATCATTGCTAAGTAATGCAGAATCGGATGTGAAATCCTCATCCTCTAAAATATCGTGTGAATCATTACAAAGCAATGCGGAATCAGATGTGAAATCCTCATCCTCTAAAATACTGTGTGAATCATTGCTAAGCAATGCAGAATCAGATGTGAAATCCTTATCCTTTAAAATATTGTGTGAATCATTGCTAAGCAATGCAAAATCAGATGTGAAATCCTCATCCTCTAAAATATCATGTGAATCATTGCTAAGCAATGCAGAATCAAATGTGAAATCCTCATCCTCTAAAATATCATGTGAACCATTTCAAACCAATGCGAAATCAGATGTGAAATCCTCATCCTCTAAAATATCGTGTGAATCATTGCAAAGCAATGCGGAATCAGATGTGAAATCCTCATCCTCTAAAATATCGTGTGAATCATTTCTAAGCAATGCAGAATCGGATGTGAAATCCTCATCCTGTAAAATATCGTGTGAATCATTGCTAAGCAATGCGGAATGAGGTGTGAAATCTTCATCCTCTAAAATATCGTGTGAATCATTGCTAAGCAATGGGGAATCAGATGTGAAATCCTCATCCTCTAAAATATCGTGTGAACCATTGCAAAGTAATGCGGAATCAGATGTGAAATCCTCATCCTCTAAAATATCGCATTTCGAATTCGTGGGAAACTAGTAGAATTTATGAAGATTGACATTGGTGAGGAAAAATTGTGAAACTTTGTGAGATTTTGTACAGAATGTGAAATTCCGCAGGGATATGAAGAAAACCGGTGGAGACCAAGGTAGTTGCGCTACGCAAGCAAAGAGTAAGAAACCTCAAACTCGATAAATTTATCATTTTCTTCTCTTTTTGTTAGGATTTGGACCCAGTTTTAGACAAGCACGACGTCTGAGCTTCTAAGAACGAGTCTTTGTCTCTGAAACATTGTAAGGTACAATACTTCTTGAAGTATCGTCCACTGACAAATGACAAGTGTAGAAAATAGCCCATC
>JXCR01149059.1:214106-226752 GCA_002079205.1 Phalaenopsis hybrid cultivar
AAAACTAAGTTTCATAATTTTTTGAGTTATATTTTGATTTTTAAAAATCATTTAAGTGTTAAAAGTGGTATTTATCTTTTAAAATCAACTAAAGGTGTCAAATGAACTCAAAATATTTTGAAATTTTTATGATGAGTTCTCTGGATCATAAATGTGGAAATAAAAATCAAGTCATTTAGATGTTTAAATTTTTCAAAATTAATTATGTTAGTGATTTAGTGTTTGTAAAATTTAAGGACATTTTAAATGTCATGACCCATGAAATTATTTCCAAAGGTTTCTCCAGTCATGGTGGACCTTCCAAAATTTTCTTACTGATCAATATGCTAGTTTCCATGATTATTTTAAAGAAATAATGTGGAATAACTTGAAAAATATCCAATATGCTAATTTCCATGATTATTTTAAATAAATAATGTGAAATAACTTGAAAATTATGGTTCTCTGTATAGGAGGCTCCTCTGACTTTAGAAAAATCAGAGAATACATCCCCAGATAGAGGCTACAACATGCTAAAATTGCAACTCAAGGTGATGTGCCATTATACATGGAGAATCAAATGATCTCAAATAGTGTTTAATTAATTAAAAATAAAATATACACCAAATGGACTTGAAATTTTTTTTACATTGTTCTCCTTTATTCACTGAGCAAGTGGGTATTTTTATTTTATTTTTGTGATTTGTCTACACAAAGTTATGAATTTTCTAAGTTAAGGGTATTTAAATAAATAGGAAAAGCCCTATTTATCTATTTAAACAGCGCGTGCTGACTAGATCCTAGGCAGCTCCGAAGGCATGTGTGGCGTGCTCTGGTTGGACGCCGTCGTCTATGTAGATGTTGACTCGGCCCGCGGTTTATGTTCTGAAGCACTGTCCGGCTCGATCTCCCCCGTCCATTTGATACACGCTTGATCAAACGGCTCCCCGTCATCATCCCCGATAGGATGTTCCCGTGACCGTCCACACTAAAACCTTAAGATCTTAGCCTAGGCTCAACCAAATTACTTTGGGTTTGATCCTATGGACTCGTTTAAGTGAGAAGAACACATCCATACGGTTAAGATTCCATGAAATCAAGCTTAAGTAAATGGAGAATCGAAATAGGCTTGGGATGAGCAGAAGTTTTATACCTTTGCTCTAAGAAGGGAGGCTTCAACTAGAGGTGCTCGGCACATTCGTTGGGGTCCAAGGAGGCTAGGGATTGAGTTCCTGGTCTTGGTGTAAGGCCTAGGTATGAATTCAACCAAGCTCAATTTCAAGTGTTGGTCTAGAGCTATGGTAGAGGCTCTGTGGAAGGGGGATTTGAAAGGGCTCTGGCTTCTTTCACTCTTGTGAAGGTGTGGGCACAAGCAATTGAAGTTTGGTGGGGTGTGCGCTTTGGCTTCTTTCTCTCTTGTGAAGGTGTGGGCACAAGTAATTGAACTTTGGTGGAGTGTGGAGGTATATTGGGCTCTGTTCTGGTTTCCGGCAGGGTTTCAAGCTTGAGATTGAGCTCCAGCAATGGGATTGGGTGAGGAAAAATGGTTGGAATGCACTGAGGGGATCTTAGGGAAGCTCTGTGTGATGTTTGGCGAGACCACTCTAAGAAAATTTCAGCACACCTCCCATGTCTGTGGGAGGTTAGTTTTTATAAAAATGGCCATGGGGTGGCTATCAGGGCATAGGTTTGGGTGCATTGTGGTGCTTAGGTGGAGGGCAGAGGAGCTCTTCAATTTGATTTGGATGAAGCTGGCCTCTAAGTCGTGGGAGTGGCTCTCAGTTTTGGGCTTTTCCAGCCACTAGACTGGCCGGCCAGCCAGGGGGAGGTGGCTAGGAGCTCACAGAACCCAGAGGAATCCATCACAGCAATTTAATGCAAATGTGCTTTGATTTGGAAAAGATATCTTAAGCATGTGCATTTTTGGAAATAAGATCCCTTAATTTGGGGGACCTTTGGTCCATGGCTTGATTTAGGTGGTTTCATGGTGTTTGGACTGGTCACAGGGGGGGACCTTTGGTCCATGGCTTGATTTAGGTGATTTCATGGTATTTGGACTGGTCACTAAGTCCAACTCGACCTTTGGTCCATGGCTTGATTTAGGTGATTTCATAGTGTTTGGACTTGTCACTAAGTCTTGTGGTGGAGTTAATTTGGTGGCCTTAGGGTGGTTAGGTCACATTTAGTGCATGGGTCCAAGTGGGTGCAAATGACCAAAACTTGCATTTGGGCTAGATTAGCCATGTCAATTGGTCCAAATAATTGTTGCATTTGGTGTATATGATCACAAGGAACAACTTTGGTGAGAGATGGAAGTGGTTTTGAGTCCAATTGGGGAGTCAATTTGAGGGAATTTTGAACTATAATCAATTTGGTCATGTTGGGCTAGACTTAGGTCTAGCTTGGGTTATCCTTGGGATAAGTCCAAATTAATTATTTTAAATGGTCAATAGGGACCTCATGAAGGGTTTTCAACATGAATTGGATGCCAATTTGGAGGTTAAGGCAATTAATTGGGTGAAATTTGGGGATTTTAGCCAATTTGGGGCTAAATTTGGGAATTTTGGATTTAAGCCAAAATCAAATGGATTTGAAACTTTACCAAGGAAAATTGATGGTTGATTTTGATGTATAGGCATGTTAAAAAGATTTTTCAACATTAATTGAGGCCAATTGACTAGGCTATGGGTTATATTTGGTGAGATTAGGTCATATGGTCAAAATTGGGGTTTTGACTCAAATAAAAATTGGGCTCAAATCATGGACCAATTGAGCTTGGATTTGGTTTAGTTTGGTCATAAAAAAAGTTAATTTGAGTTTGGGATTGTAATTGGGGTCAATTGAGATCAAATTGATGGACATTTGAGTTGATAGGTGAATTTGAGTTTAGGATTGGAATTGGGGTCAATTGAGATCAAATTAATGGGCATTTGAGTTGGATTTGGGGAAATTAGAGTCATTAAAGGGCAATTTGGGGGCTTTGGTTGAAGATGGTCAAATTGGCCAAATTGGGTCATGTGGTAGTTGAGGGAAATGAAATTAGGAATATTTAAGATTTATTGGGATTTTCTGGGGATTTGTAGAATTTTTGAAATTTTGGGTGCAAGAGGGGTATTTTGGTAATTTGGGGGTGTTTTAGGGATAAAAGGCCAAGATGGGTATTTTGGTAGAGTTGAGGTACCAACCATCACCAATAAGACATGGACCAATGGAAACCCCATTTTGGGTCATTTACATAGGGGTCTTAGCCAAACCACAACCCTAGGGCTGGTAGATTTAGGGGACCATCTACATGAGTATCCCAAAAGATCAAGGGATCTAGGCTAGAAATTTGAGTTTATGGTAGTGAGTGATTGTGAGTGTAGATAAGTGTAGTGAGTGTCTTAGCTCCAGACCAACACCCAAGGTCAACCCTAAGGTAAAGCAATCCTAAGGGTGACTCATCTTGAGTTTCCCCCACAGTGACCCCACCTACTAAGTATTTAGAGGTTGAGAGCAACATGTGGAAATTCAAGCTCCGTAGAGAAGAGTTTGGAATTTCTAGTGCTGAGGGTTTCATGTCTAGTTTTCTAGGAATAGTCAATAGGAAAATCCTATGGATAGACCTCAGGCTACTATAGAGGAAAAACTAAACCTCAACAAAAAATGAGGTCAACAAATGGATCCCCAATAGGTGTGGTGTGCTGCGCAAGTACACCGCGCGCATTGGCGTTGACCGACGGGATAAAAACACCAATACAAACTCCTAGGTCAACAGAACCGGAAGTATGTGTAGAGTTGTGTGTGTAATTTGTTTCTGTCAGGGAATTAGCAGGTGATTGTCTGGTTGAATTCAAGGAGTAGGGACTCTCGCTGGGGATCGGAGAGTGAATTTTGAGTTATGAAATTTCAAAGATTTCCAAAGGATGTGAGTTAAAATGTAAGTGTTGACCCTGAGGTGGGAATTGAAATTCAAATATCAGCTCAAAGAGAGAGAGAGAGAGAGAGAGAGAGAGTCGGAGTGTAAGGACCGACCTCGAATGTAATGAATCAGAAATGTAGGACTGATTTGGAAATGAGAATTGAAATGTAGGTCAATTCTCAAAAGAGAGTGTTGGAATGTAAGGACCGACCTCAAATGTAATGAATCAGCAATGTAGGACTGATTCGGAAGTGAGAATTGAAATGTAAGTATTAATTTCAAAATGTGAGAATTGAAATGTAGGTATCAATTTGAAGATGTGAGAATTGAAATGTAGGTATCAATTCGAAGACATGAGAATTGAAATGTAAGTATCAATTCAAAGATATGAGAATTGAAATGTAAGTATCAATTTGAAGATGTGAGAATTCAAAGATGTGAGAATTGAAATGTAGGTATCAATTCAAAGATGTGAGAATTGAAATGTAGGTATTAATTCAAAGATGTGAGAACTGAAATGTAAGTATCAATTCAAAGATGTGAGAACTGAAATCTAAGTATCAATTCAAAGATGTGAGAATTGAAATGTAAGTATCAATTCAAAGATATGAGAATTGAAATGTGGGTATCAAACTCGAAATGTGAGAATCAGGATTTAGGTACTGATTTGAAGATGTGATATGAAATTTACAAAGAGCTTGTGATGTTGAATTTGCAGTAGTGTGTTATATGAGAAGGTTGATTTTGAAGAAGATTTGTAGAGCTTTGTGTAGTTATGTGCAGAATGTGAAATTCTGCGGAGATGTGCAGAGAGTTAACGTAGATAACGATGGTTGTGCTGCACGCACAAAGAGTAGGAAATTCCAAAAATGGAAGTATCCACTCAACAGGTTTATTTTATTTTCTTGTTGTTTTTATCACAACTGATTTTTCAAAATTTGTTTTTTAAAGTTTTAATTTTAATTGGTTGATTTTAAAAAGAAATTTGTTTTGTTATTTATTCATTTATGATCATCTTTTATTTGTGTTTTATTTATTGTTGAAGATTTGTTGTTTCGTTCTTTGTTCATTAGAACTCTGAACCATTGCATGGTTTGCGGCTTTCATCCATCGCACAAAAAGGTAATTGACAAAAAGGCACATCTTGAGAGAAATTTCCATTAATCTGCTTCAATAAAGATGCTACAGATCGAACATAGGCTAATGCCTAAAAAAGAGTACATCATGTAATACATGCTGAAAAACATTGAGAGTCATCTCAAGATATGAGTACATCATAGACTGATTACATCAAATACATGTCATGCTGGTAAAAGAAAGCAAGTGAATCCTCTGCACTTGGTATAATGAGCTCCTGATCAAGTAGACCTTCTAAGTCATGCTCCAGGATAAGAGTTCCCTTCGCATGTATTCAGAGGTACAACCTTATCATAGCTCATAAGGAAATAGTTCCTCCAATTCCGGGTCCTGTTGGAAACCATATGGTATTTTACTGTTATCCATCCTACGGAAGGTTACAGACACCCACGGTGTCGTACCCATGGAATGCAGTGCTTGGAAACGTCTGCACTGTTGCCCTTAAGAACAAGTATTGAACCAACTAGAAGAGGAATCTCCACAGCCCCTCTGAACTCACCATGGTCGATTACATCGATTTCTTTTCCAAACAGAATATTGCTCTTACTCATGAACGAGACCGTGCAGAAAGGCCTCACGAAGTTATGATGGTCAATGTGTGGGGGAATGCAGTCACCCTCTTCATAAATTTTGATGATGCAACTGTTGGGAATGCAAGTGGCGGATAGAATATTCCACTTAACCATTCTCTTGATCATCCATTTTATCATCACTGGTAACGGATCCACTTTGTCGTATCTGAGGATCCCGGGCGGATTTCCCTGTATGTCGTTCGTAAAATTGTAGTAACAGCCACACTGGATGGTGATTCTTCCCTTTCCCCGCATCCATTTCTTCAACTCGGAATACGTTCTCTCCATGAGAAGGCCCGCTCGACCTCTATCCCTTAAATTAAAGATGCAGTCCAGAATGCTTCTTTCATCAGTTTCAGAGAAAACCCTGGTATATAGCTCCAGACCCTCCAATATGTTGATAAAATTTCCCTGAACCTCTTCATAGAACTCGAATTCTCTTTTGTTTACTTTGCTTATTTTGTATTATTCCACCATATCGGGAGTTCGCAGCTGCCTGGGGCGTTCCTTCCTCCGAGCCTTGGCGGGAATCCAAACTGGTGCTGGTCGATCCGAAATATGGGATTCAGCCTCAAGTGGGATGTATGATCCTGGGCTCCATGGTACGCGCTGATCCGTCCCCAGTGGGACATACGGTTCATTCATCACGAAGTCTTGAGTCTGAGACTCGTTGGTGCTTGAAGTTTACTCTTCTAATGTACTGAAGCGCTGTAGATGTAGAACGTTGCAGTTAGGGCATTCTACAAATGTGCCCGTGACTGATGTCTCGGCTGGTACCTCAACGTTGCATGTTGGGCAACCTCTGCATAAGATATCTGGGACCGGGGGCACATCTGATCCCGTCACAAATCCAGACTCTTCATCTGTAGTGGGCAGGCTGGCAGAAGTCTCTCTCAGATCTGGATCATAAATATGTCCCTCAAGAATGGGGGTAAGAAAACTGCTCACGTCTCTTTGGCGCTTGCATTCCTGTCGCAAAAAGGCTCTCTGTTTATTTCAGCTTGCATTTCTGCGTTGCGTCCTGCGGAGTGGAGTATTTGGTAGTTGTTCTCTGTGGGCAGCTATTAAGCCCCTTGCTGGAGTAGCTATCATGGAAGGCAGTCGGCTTGGCCCCTCCATCGGATCTTGTTATGCTATCACGTTTTTACTTTTACGTGACACGTCGTCTTGAGTGGTCTCTCATAACAGTGAAGGCAGTCCCTTCTTTTCTTCATTGCTGACTACGTCCATTAGAGGACCGTCGTAGTCCATATCAATCTGATTGAAATCCATGTTGAAATCTATGACACCTCCTGTGACGCTATTTCTTCATTCAGTACGAGGTTCCAACCGTCCTGGAAGGCAAAGATCAGCCTCTATCCTGACATTTTTCTGCAGACGACAGAAAGAAACGTCAGTGGGCCTAAGTTTGACATGAACAAGAACAAAACAGAGTAACCATTAAAGTAAATTTTAGTTTGTTTTGGTGAAAAGGATCACTCATTTTATGTGTGCGTTTTGTTTAATATAATGAAATATTTAAATTCAAAAATAGAAAGGAGAACGTGTGAAGTTCAAAAAAAATTTTCTCAAAATTTTCATTATATATGAGATTAATTACAAAATTTGGACCCCGTCGTAGACATATGGCCATATAGATAACCCTAAAACAATCAAATTTTTAAAATTTCAAAGCAAGCAGAGGCAGGCGGCATCAGGTTGTGTAATAAGTTTTTAGGTATCGTCCATTTATCGGTGACATGGGTCTTTCACCTCGAAAGTCCACTAACTGGTATGCTCCTCCTGTATAAACTTTCTCAACGATAAATGGTCCCAAACAAGTTGGCTCGAACTTCCCACCTATTTTGCGGTGAGCAAGAATAGGTCTTTTGAGCACAAGTACGAGGTCACCAATTTTGAATGTCCTTGGGAGTGTGCAAGAATAGGTCTTTTGAGCACAAGTACGAGGTCACCAACTTTGAATGTCCTTGGGCGGCCAATTTTTCATGGGCTTGTACCATCTTTTCTTGGTAGAGCTCCAAATGTTGTTGTGTTTCTAGTCGTTTTCCCTCGAGACTCTCCAGTTCTTCAAGCCTGAGTTTTGTGCTTTCTTCCGTTATGAGTTGGTTGGCAACAGCGACTCTGAGAGATGGTGTCTAGATTTCTAGCGGTAGCACGACCTCAGCTCCGTACACAAGCATATAAGGTGTACACTGAGTGGGAGTCTTGAAAGTTGTCCGATAGGCCCATAAGGCTTCTAACAGTTTGTTATGCCAATCCCTTTTATTTTCATCCAATATTTTCTTCAAGATCTGTACCAGTGTCTTATTGTAAGCTTCAGCCAGATTATTTGCTCTGAGATAGTAAATTGTAGAGTATCTCCAATCTATCCCATGTCTTCTGATGAAATTGTTGATATTTGGGCTTTTGAAAGCTGTCCCATTGTCAGAGATTATTCTTCGCAGTACTCCAAAACGGTAGACAATTTGACTCTTGAAAAATTGAAGGACGTGTTGTGTCGTAACCTCACAAAACGGTACTGCCTCTGCCCACTTGGAGAAGTAATATGTAGAGGCAAGTATGAACCTGTGTACTTTAGAAGATGGAGGGTCTATCAGACCTATTATGTCCGTGCCCCAACACTCGAATGGCCACTGAATCTGTGTCCCTTAGAAGATGGAGGGTCTATCGGACCTATTATGTTTGTGCCCCAACACTCGAATGGCCACGAAGGCAATAGTTGGGTGCAGCACATTCAGAGGCTGGTGTAAGACCACCCCATGCACTTGACATTGATGACATCTCCTAGCTATATCCATGCAATCGGACATCATTGTTGGCCATTAATATCCGAGTCTTTTGATCTTCATCTTCATTTTTCGTCCTGACTGGTGAGCGCCACACAATCCGGCATGTACTTCTTTGACAATATTGTGTGCCTCAGCTCTGCTCAAACACCGTAGCCACATTTAGTCGAACGATCTTCTGTAGAGAACATTTCCCACCAGGGTGTAAGACATGGCCCTTCTTGTGATGTTGATGCACCTCAGACTTGTCTTCCGGCCGCTTTCCAGTATGCAAATATCCTATTAATGGCTTGCGCCAATCTTCGTTGATGTCTGCAACTATATTTATTGTTTCTTCTTTTCCAAGCTTGTGTAGAGTTTCAAAGTCATTTCGAAACAAGACTCATCTTCCTTGCACCGTGACTTCGATGGAATCCTCCGGGGGACATGCCATTTTCTTAGCAAGTTTTGCTAGAGCGTCAGCATGGGCAATATCTCCCCGAGGAATCCGGTAGAAATTCACCTTAGGAATCTGCTCCAGGACCTTCATCGCGTACTGATGGTATTTTGCTAACCTTGATTTTAGAATTCTGCATTGTCCGGCGACCTGCTGGATGACAAGTTGAGAGTCACCATAGACGGCGATGTTTGTTATATCCATTAAAATTGCCAATTCCAATCAGGTGATTAAGGCTTCATATTCTGCTTCATTGTTAATGCACGGCTCTGTCAGGTTGTACGAAAACCTCAACATGCCCTTATCTGGCGTAATAAAGATCAAACTGATCCCTGCCTTGCATAACTGTGCCTGATCCCTTGTATTTCCTGGATGACGAAGCACCATCGAAGTACATTTCCCAGTGTTGCACACTAGAAAATTCCATTTGTAGTATTTGCTCGTCTGGTAACTCGTCGTTGAGAGAGGACCCAGCTGGCAGTGGGTCGCAGTGAGAAAGTCTGCTAAAATTTGTCCCTTAATAGCACGGAGGGGTACAAAAGTTATACCAAATTGCAATAAGATCATCGACCATCTCGCTAAACGTCCGGAGAGTATTGGTCGGGTCATCAAATATTGCAATGGATTAACCTTCAAAATTAGGGTGATCTTGTGAGAAAGCATGTAATGTCGAAGCTTTTGAGCGGTGAAAATTAGTGTCAGATAATGCTTCTCAATAGGTGGACACCTTGTCTCCGTCGGTATTAGAAGACGACTCAAGTAGTAGAGCACATTTTCTTTGCCCTCCTCATTGATTTGGGCTAAGAAGGCTCCAAGAGAGTCAGCTAAAGCCGCGGTATAAAGTATCAACGGTTTCCCTTGGATAGGGGCTGCCAAAACTGGAGGTGTCATTAAATATTGTTTAACATCATCAAAGGCCCGCTCACATTTCTCTTCCCAAATAAATTTGGCGTCCTTTTTAATTAACGCTGAGAAAGACTGACACCTACCTTAGAGATTAGAAATAAAGCGTCTCAGATATGTCAACTTCACTCGGAAGGAACGTAGCTATCTCAAGGTTTTAGGGGGAGGCATTTACAAGATAGCTTTAATCTTATTTGCGTCGATCTCGATTATCCGATGACGGACAACGAATCCTAGAAATTTCCCTGAGGTAACGCCAAAGGCGCACTTTAAGGGATTCATTTTGAAGTCATATTGTCGTAACCATTCAAACACGATTCTCAAATCGTACAAATGGTCTATTTTTTGTTTACTTTTGATGACCAGATCATCCATGTAGCATTCTACTTGATTGTGAATGAGGTCGTCAAAAATCTTCGTCATTGCACGCTGATATGTCGTTCCGGCGCTCTTTAGGTCGAATGACATCACTGTGTAGCAGAAGATTCCAATCGGTGTTTTGAAAGCTGTAAGTGCTGCATCGTCGGGATCCATCTTAATTTGGTTGTATCCTGATGATCCATCCATGAAGGAGAAAATCTTATGTGTTGAAGTGATATCCACCATCATTTCTGGTATAGGTAGTGGAAACTCATCTTTTGGACATGTCTTGTTCAAATCTCTGAAGTCGACACAAACGCGGATCTATCCATTTTTCTTTTTAACCTGTACAATAGTGACTAACCACGTGGGGTATTGCTCTTCTTTAACAAAGTTGGCATCTATCAATTTCTTTACCTTGGCGATGACTTGTTGTTCTATATCGAGACGCATTCTCCTTGGAGCTTATTTTACTAGGGTTACATTCTTGTCCACCCCAAGTTTATGAACTGCAACCTCTGCTGACAGTCCTGGCATTTCATCTTAGCTCAATGCGAAGCAATCTTTGAAATATGTCAATAGTTTGACCAGTTCTTCAGATTCTTTGTCATCAAGTTGAGAATCGATAAATGTAGGTCGGGGTCGTTCTTCAGTCCCTAGGTTAATCTCTTTCAATTCATCGACAGTGGATTTAATTTCTTCCTCAAATTCTAGCAGAGCATCTTCTATTGGTTGATCAGTAGAGTCATTCTTTATATCAAGACAATCCTCTTTTGACTCATTAGTAACAACCATGCAAAATTTAGAATCATCGACTGGTCCAACTGTACCAAATCCGAGACCTTCTCTTGAATTGGGAGCTCGACTTTTAGCATTCCATAATTTTTCAAAAAGTTGAAATTTATCTTTCGACATTTGTTTTGGTAAATGTCTCTATTGAATTAACTTTTGAACATAAGGCGAGAAGTAACCAAAAGGTACTTCCATTAATTCATTAGAATCAACATCCAAATTTACATGTTTTTCAAGCTTAGTAAAGGTAGAAGCACGATAAAATTTGATCGGTTTTGAACCAACACTACGGACTTTCTTGACCTTTAAACTCTCGACCTTTTGAGGGAGAATCGGAGTGAGGGTCATAGTATTCACATAGTGGTTTATCCGATCATACATTGATATTCATTCCTCTCTGTATCTTCTAGGGATATCTCATACTGAGGTATCTTCTGCTTTTTCATCATTATTTCAACTTTGGAACTGTCTTCATCACCAATGTTGATAGTTGGCCTAGTTCGTTCAACAATTAAATTGATCTTTCCTCGTCTGGGGCCCCGGCCTCGACCTCGGGTGCGTGTACTAGAAGAACCTCCACCAACTCGTTATAAGGGAGTGGTAAAAGGTTGTTGAAGCGGAGTTGTATGGCCTCCTTTTTGTGATTCTTTTGAATCTTCATCTTTGTTTGTCAAAATCTCACGCGAGAAGTTGGTCTTCTTTGGAGGCGCGTAGTAGGCAGCATCTTCATGGATACCAACTTCATGTACTGAAAAATGGTTGTAGATCTCCCTTGATGTAATTTTCATGACCATCTTTGATATATTTAATGCACTGGTGTAGGGATGATGGAACCATATTGTGCTCGTGAATCTATGGTCGACCCAATAGAGCGTTAAAAGAGGTCTCGGTGTCGATGATATAAAATTTAATGGTTGTTATGAGTTCTCTGACCTTCATAAGTAATGAAATTGATCCAAGGGCTCTTTCTCCCTTTTGGTTGAATCCTCTTAACATCATTTTATCAGGGATGAGCTCTTGAACGTCAAAGTCCAAATATGCTAACGTCCGTAGACTCATCAAGTTCAGAGATGCTCCAGGATCCACTAAAACTCTGGATAACACAAATCTGCCAATGTTGACGGAGATGTAGAGCAGACGATTGTGGTCGGCAGTACCGAGCAACAAGTCTTCATCTGTGAAGGTTACCCCTGATTGTTCTCCCAATGAGCAAACTCCATCTGAGGATGTCCTAGCCAACTGAGCTAACCCAATTTCTGGATCAAGCAAAGATGTAACCAGAGAGTCTCTCATCTTTTTTGACAGGATCAGAGCATCATAGATGCTTAGTCGGGCAGGCAACTTCCTAAGATGAGCTAGCACGTTGTAGTCTACCTTGTTGTCGGTGTTACTTTGGGGGTTGGTTTTGTTGTGGGGTTGCCCGTAAGAAGTTGTCGGTCATCGGAATCAAAATCCCGTCGCCCGCTTCGGAAAGACGTTGAAGTATGAAAACAAACTGACCCCATATTTTTCATAGTTTAAAATGAAAGAGCATTGTACCTGAAATCCTATATCTATCTCGAAGGATAAACATAAGAATTGAGTATGAGGATCGATCAAAATAAACTAAGGAATGTATGACATCAGTTTGGTCTGCGAAACCTTTGTATTTGCCGACAAGTTCCCCTATTTAATATAAAAGATTAAATAGGGTTTATATTAAGCTGGGTTCGGACATGCTTCCTATAAGGGCAAGCCCCTATAGTTAATTACATCTTAAATGACCAAAGCCACTTAAGAA
>JXCR01149059.1:228211-242455 GCA_002079205.1 Phalaenopsis hybrid cultivar
ATGTTAATGCAGTTTATGAAGAGCACGAAAGGTAAAATTTTCCTAATCCTACGTCATATTATGGTGAGTCCTTAAAAGTTTAATTAAGGATGATTTCATTAAGCGAAGAATATTAAGTTTAATAGGCCTCTAAGGGATCCAACAAGTTAAGAAGGGGAAACAGGTTTATGCCTCTCCCTCACCAACTAGTGGAAAGCCTCGAGTCCATTTAAACTTATCATTTTGCTTAATGGTTCATCCTGTAAATATCCTTAGCTCAGTGAACACGATGTCTCAATTATCCTTAAGAAAGGGGTAATTATCATTTATCATTTAATTTTGAAAATTATATGGGTGAAGATCCTTAAGTTTTGAAATTTGAACACTTAGCCAAATTTTAATCATAATTGGGCTTAGTGGTGTTTCAAGGAAGTTTGATATAATTATGTTTTTTTTTCTAATCCTCATTTAATCAATTTTGATTTGGCCTAAGTCACCACTAAGCCCTTAAGACCTAGGTGAGTNGTGTGAGGATTTAGGTCGTGACAGATGACAACCTTAAAATTCTAAGACGAGTTAGGGCTTAAATTGTATAGTAGGGTTGTACAAAGACCTAAAGATAAGGTGAGGATTTACATTGCATAAGCAAGCAACCTTGAAGTCCTATGGCTTTGTTGTTTAAGTCTAAGGAAGGAAGATTGGTTTAGCTGGGGAAGATAGATTTTTCTATTGAAGATGGCCGTGTTGCCCACCATGGTAGCTCCAAGCTCTTCGCCGCAACGAATTTGAGTTTTCTAGTGTGTCAAGTTATAATGTCATATCTGGTGGCCTTATGATTGAAGTTCTTTAAATTTTATGGGGGCATGTTAAAGTTGATTAGAGCGACACCAGTTAGGATTTGCGGTTCCCTCGTTCCGGCATCACTATTTTCTATTGGATTCACTTAGTTCAAATGAACTTACGGTTCCCTCATTCCGGCACCATTATTTTCTATTGGATTCACTTAATCCAAATGAACTTACTAAACTCAACTTAATGAGTTCCATAATTTCATTTAAATTGTGGGAAGCCTCATTAGCAACCGTAGGTTACCACCTCCGAGGGATTCCCGATCATCCGATAGAGACATCTTAATTTAGTTGAAGTTGTAGTTTTCTGTGATGTTTGTGATTAAATTTTGAGTTGTTTTATATTTTGAATGTTGTGGCGGTGAATTTTATCTTGGTTGATTTTAATTTTGGTTTTGGTTTTGGTTTTGGATCTGTGGCTATCCTGATAGTTTTAGTTTTCATGCAAGATTACATACAAGTTTGCAGGTACAGTATGAAGATACAAGAAACAACACTGAAAACAGTAAAAGCGTACCTGACGAGTCTTCTCGTTCCACCACCTGAAACTCAAAATGCATGTTAATGCAGTTGATATAGAGACAAAAAGTAAGGTTTTCGTAGTTTTCCTAATCCTATGTCATATCTTGGTGGGTCCTTAGGAGTTTAATTAAGGATGATTTTGTCAAGAAAAACATATTAAGTTTAGTAGATCTTCAAGATATCCAACAGATCTAGAGAAAGAAGCAGGTCCGTGCTGCTTTTTCGCTGCCTGATGGAAAATCCCAAGTTCTTTTAAACTTATTATGTTGCTTAATAATCCATCCTGTAAAACACCGTAATGCTCAATGAACATTGATGTTTCAATTATCCCTAAGAATAGGGTAATTATCACTTGTGATTCAATTTAAAAATTATGTGGGTGAAGACTCTTAAAGGGGCAAGTTAGTGTTGTTGGAACACTTAACCAAATTTTGACCCTAATTGGGCTTGTAGTGTTTGTAAGGTGTTTTAATTTTCAACGATATTTACTTTTCTATTCCTCATTTAAATGAAACTTGATTTAGCCTAAGTCACTACTAAGCCCTTAAGACCTAGATGACGTCTTAATTAGTTTTGAAAAGGTTAAGCTTTATGTGGTCATGATTCATGATCGGAATTTCATTTGAAAATCAAAATAAGGGTATTAAATTGATTAATTACCGACTTCAAAAGTCATACCCTAAGTCTTGGATTCATTTTATTTTAATAAACTTCCAAATTATAATAATTTAGAAATTTATTAACTTAATTAAGAAAGTAAGGTTGGTTTCTACCAATTAACCCCTTGTGTTTCAAAAATTAAATAAATTGACTAAGATCAGAGATTACCCATTTCCGTTAATTAAGGCTAATTTTCCAAAATTACACATTTGCCCCTAAAGCTCTATCACTTCATAATTTGTCAAATTCAATTCAAATGACTTTGAAATTTTTATCCTACCTCATTTATCGTCAATTAAGACATCAGAGGAGAAAATGTGATTTTTCAGAATTTAATTTATTTCACATAATTATCCAATTAAGACATCTAAGGAGAAAATGTGATTTTTCAAAATTTAATTTATATATATAATTATTTTCATGCAAAATATGATATTTTTCAAATAAAATTCCTAACTTGTTTTAAGCCTAGAATAAGTAAATTTTTCCTGGAGGTATCCTTAGACTAGAGAAGACTTTCGACCAAATTTAATGATTTTTAAAATTTTATGTGAATTTTAAGAATTATTTTAATTTCTGAAGTATTTATTAAATATAAAATATTTTAAATGGAGAAAATTAAGTTTTGTATTTTTGAAAAGTCTCCCTAAGGTCAGAGAACTCAGAGGAGAAGATTTTATATTTTTTTAATTTTTCTTTGATTTATTGGAATTATTTTAGTGGAAATCCATTTTTTAGCCTTTAAAATTATTTTAAGCTTCAAAATACCATATTTTTATTTAGAAAACCAGGAAAAATATTCTAATGGTTCATAAGTTCTTAGGAAGCAATTTAGAACATTTTTATGAGGCTTATTATTTTGTGATTTTTATCAATTTTTAATCATTTTAAATATTTAAAAATAGGCTAAAAATGAAGTTTTTATTCTAAATATTGTTTTAATTTTAGAAAATATCCCTGATCATAGAGAACTTAAAAATTAAGTTTCATAATTTTTTGAGTTGTATTTTGATCTTTAAAAAATCATTTAAATGCCAAAAGTAATGTTTATCTTTAAAAATCAACTTAAGTTATCAAATGAACTCAAAATATTTTGAAATTTTTACGGTGAGTTCTCTGGATCAGGAACCACAGTGGAGATAAAAAATCAATTCATTTAAATGTTTATATTTTCCAAAATTAATTTTCTTAATGATTTAGGGTTTGTGAAAATTAGGTGTATTTTAAATGACTTGACTCATGAAAAATTTTCCTAAAGGCTCCCAAGTTATCATAAACCTTCCAAAATTTTCTTAGACTTTTCTAAGAAACATGCTAATTTCCATGATTATTTGACCAAATAATGCACTTAAACTTAACAAAAGAATGGATCTCTATTTAGAGGTCTCCTCTGACTTTAGATAGAGGTTACAACATGCCAAAATTTCAAGCCAAGGTGATGTGTCAATATGCATGGAAATTTAAATGATTCAAAATAGTGTTTAATTAATTAAAAATAAAATATACGTCAAATGGACTTGAAATTTATTTCACATTGTTCTCCTTTGTTCACTGAGCAAGTGGGTATTTTTATTTTATTTTTACACAAAGTTATGGATTTTTGAAGTTAAGGGAGTTTAAATAACTAGAAAAAAGCCCTATTTTTCTACTTATCCACGCGACACCTCGCCATCCTACGGAGGCTCCGAAACTCCACGTTGCACGCTCTTATTTGATGCTGTCGTCTACGCCAGCAGCCACGCATCTGATTGTTTGTGTAAAGAAGCACTGTCCTGCTTCATCTTAGCTGTCGATTCGATACACACGTGATCGGACGGCGCGTGGTCATCATCCTTGATAGCTTAGGCCGAGAACCGTCCACCATTGAGGCTTGAGATCTCTCTCATTTCTTAACCAAATTAAGTGAATTTTTTTTTAAATTCTCGTCTAAGTGGGACGAACACATCCATACGGTTAATGTGTCATCAGATCAAGCCTAAGCAAATGGAGAATCAAAATAGGCTCGGGAGGAGGAGAAGTTTTATACATTTGCTCTGAGGAGGGAAGCTTCAATCAGAGGTGCTCAGCACGTTTGTTGGAGCCCAAGGAGGCTAGGGATTAAGCCTCTTGCTGTAGTGTAAGGCCTAGGTGTGATTTTGATCAAGACCGATTTTGGGCGTTGATTGAAGTCTATACTAGGGGCTCTATGGAAGGGGAAATAGATGGGGCTTCTTCCTCTTTTACTATTATGAAGGTGTGGGTGAAGTTAATTTATGTTTGGTGGACTGTGGAGATATATTGGGCTCTGACCTGGTTTCCGGCAAGGTTTTGAGCTTAAAATTGAACTCCGGCAAGGGGATTCAGGGCAATGTGGTGGTTGGGTTGCACTGAGGAGGTCTCAAAGAGGCTCTTTGTGTGATTTCAGGGACTCTCTGTGTAGATAATTGGATGTCGTGGTCCCATTCAAGGGGGTCTTATACCAATCTCAAAAGGGTTGAGAATAGGTTGTTGTGTTCCATTCAACGGAGTTTTACACCTATCTCGAAGATGTGTGTAGAGAATTGTATGTCGTAGTCCCATTCAAAGAGGGCCTTATACCAATCTCGAAAGGTTTGAGAATAGGATGTTGTGTTCCATTCAAGGGAGTCTTACACTTATCTCAAAGATTTGTGTAAGGAATTGGATGTGGAGGTCCCATTCAAGGGGGTCTTATACCAATCTTGAAATTGTTGAGAATAGAGTGTTGTGTTCCATTCAAGGGAGTCTTACACTTATCTCAAAGATGTGTGTATAGAGTTGGATGTGATGGTCCCATTCAAGGGGTTCTTATACCAATCTCGAAAGGTTGATAATAGGATGATGTGTTCCATTCAAGGGAGTCAGTCTTACACCTATCTCAAAGATGTGCGTAGATAATTGGATGTCGTGGTTCAATTCAAAGGGTTCTTATACCAATCTTAAAAGGCTGAGAATAGGATGTTGTGCTCCATTCAAGGGAGTCTTACACCTATCTCAAATATGTGTGTAGAGAATTGGATGTTGTGGTCCCTTTCAAGGGGGTCTTATACCAATCTTGAAAGGCTGAGAATAGGATGTTGTGTTCTGTTCAAGGGAGTTTTACACCTATCTTAAAGATGTGTGTAGAGAATTGGATGTCGTGTCCCATTCAAGAGGGTCTTATACCAATCTTGAAAGCTGAAGAATAGGATGTTGTGTTCCATTCAGAGGACTCTTACACCTATCTTGAAGATGTGTGTAGAGAATTGGATGTCGTGTCCCATTCAAGGGGGTCTTATACCAATCTCGAAAGGTTGAGAATAGGATGATGTGTTCCACTCATAGGAGTCTTACACCTATATCAAAGATGTGTGTAGAGCATTGGATGTCGTGTCCCATTCAAGCGGGTCTTATATCAATCTCAAAATATTGAGAATAGGATTTTGTGTTCCGTTCAAGGGAGTGTTATACCTATTTCAAAGATGTATGTAGAGAATTGGAGGTTGTGTCCAATTCAAGGGGGTCTTATACCAATCTTAAAAGGTTGAGAATATGATGTTGTGTTCCTTTCAAGGGAGTCTTACACCTTTCTCAAAGATGTGTGTAGAGAATTGGATGTCGTGTTCCATTCAAGGGGGTCTATACCAATCTCAAAAGTTTGAGAATAATATGTTGTGTTCCGTTCAAGGGAAACTTATACCTATCTCGAAGATGTGTGTAGAGTATTGGATGTCGTGTCCCATTTAAGGTGGTCTTATACCAATCTTGAAAGGGAGTCTTACACCTACCTTGAAGTTATGTGTATAGAATTGGATTTTGTGTCCCATTGAAGGGGTTCTTATACCAATCTCGAAAGGTTGAAAATAGGATGTTGTGTTCCATTAAAGGGAGTCTTACACCTATCTCAAAGATGTGTGTAGAGAATTGGATGTCGTGGTCCCATTCAAGGGGGTCTTATACCAATCTTGAAAGGTTAAGAATAGAAAGTTGTGTTCCATTCATGGGAGTCTTACACTTATCTCGAAGATGTGTGTTTCAAATTAGGGAGGAAAGCACTTGGACTCATATCCAACCCAAACGGGTAGCGGGAAAATAGTTGGCATCTCGAAACTGGCTCCTAGAACACCACAAATATAATGTAGAAAGTTTGTGGTGTTGAACTCATAGATGTGTGTCATGTAAAAAAGGTTGACATTGGTGAGGAAGATATGTGAAATTTTGTGAGGGTTTGTGCAGACAAGGACAGTCATGGTGCGCGAGCAAAGAGTAAGAGACCTCAAAACCGAGAGAAACAACTCAACATGTTTAATTTCTTTTCTTGGTGTTTTTATCATATTTAATTATCAGAATATATTTTTTTAAAATTAAAATTTTTTTTATTGGTTGGTTTTTTAAAAGTGATTATTTTATTTGAATTTTATTGTTATGTTTTATTATTTTATTCTTCGTTCATTCTAATTTAGAACCAACGTATGGTTTTGTGGCTTTTATCCATTGCACCGAAGGGAAATTGAAAAAATAGATAAAAAAATTCTCAAATAGATTTCATTAATCTGCTTCAATAGATGTTACAGATTGAGTACAGGTCAAAGCCTCAAAAGGTACAATNATATTATTATGTTTTATTATTTTATTCTTCGTTCATTCTAGTTTGGAACCAACGTATTGTTTTGTGGCTTTTATCCATCGCACCGAAGGGAAATTGAACAAATAGATAAAAAAATTCTGAAATAGATTTCATTAATCTGCTTCAATAGATGTTACAGATTGAGTACAGGTCAAAGCCTCAAAAAGTACAATTTGCCGAACGCATCAAAGTACATCTGAAAATATCTCATGTTGGGTACATATCACAAGCTGAGCATATCTGGTACATATATCATCATATCTGCTGTGTCAAAATGCAGTACAAAATGGTGCCTTTGAGTGTCCATCTCTGGCGAGGTGAGCTTCGGATCGAGCTGACGTACGAAACCATGCTCCACGACAAGAGTTCCCTTTGCATGTGCTTAGAGGTGTAACCCTCTCATAGCTCGTAAAGCAGTAGCTCCTCCAACTCTAGATCTAGTCAGAATCCATATTTACTGTCATCCATTCTTTGGACAGTTACAGTTACAAACACCCTGCGGCCCTGGAATGCAATGTTTGGCAATGTCTGCTCCATTTCCTTTAAGAACCAACACTAAACCCACTGGTGGCGGAATCTCCACAGATTGTCTGCACTCACCGGGGCCAATGATATTTATTTTTTTCCCAAATAAAATGTTGTTTCTGCTCATGAAAGAGACCATGCAAAAAGGTCTCACAAAATCATGATGATTTATAAATGGGGGACTGCAGTCGCCTTCATCGTATATATTGATGATACAGCTGTTGGGAATTCAGTCGGTTGGAAGTATGCTCCATCGGACCATCCTCTTGATCATCCATTTTATCATGGGAGGTAGCGGGTCCACTTCATCGTGTCTCAAAATCCTAGGGGTATTTTCTTGTATGTCCTTGGTGAAGTTGTAACAATAGCCACTTTATATGGTGATCCTGCTCTTTCTACGCATCCATTTTTATGGCTCAGAATAAGTTCTTTCCATCAAAAGCCCTGCTCAACCCCTGTCTCTTAGATCAAAGATGCAATCTAGAATACTTATTTTGTCGCTTTCGGAGAAGACATTGGGGTACATATCTAAGCCTTCTAGTATATTGATGAATCTTCCCTGAACTTCTTCATAGAATTCAAATTCCCTTTTTTTACTTTACTCATTTTGTAGTATTCTTCCGTGGTGATGATCAATGGCTATCGATGATGCTCCCTCATTTCAATATTAGCAAGAACCCAAGGTTGTGTTATCTCTGTCTCTAGAGGAATATATGATTCCTCCATTAAGTGATCGATGATTTGAAATCTATCATTGGCGGACGTGTACTCCTCCAGAGTACCATAGCGCTCTAGGTGGAGGACATTGCAGTCCGGGCATTCAATAAATGTCGTTGTAGCTGGTGTCCATGTAGGAATTTTGGCATTGCATGTCAGGCAACCCACACAAAGATCATCTGAATCTCCTAGTATCTCTGGCTCTGTAGCGAACTCGGAATTATCCTCTATGGAAGGAAAGCTGGAAAGAGTTCTCTCTCATGCCTGGATCATATATTTTCTCTTCAGGAATAGGGGTAAGCAAGTTTTCTGCCTCCTTCTGGCATCTTCTTTCTTCACATAGGAAAGCCCTATGCTCTTGGTAATCGGCATTTCTGCATTGAATTCTTTACAGCGGTGCATCTGGTGGTCTTTCATCATTAGCAATGACTAGGCCTCCGGTTGGTGCAGTTATCATAGACGGCAGGTGACTAGTCCCCTCCATCAAATCTTACTGTATTATCACATTCTTCCCTTTTAGTGAGCGATTCTCTTTGGTCCTAATCTTTAGCAGTGATGGTAGCTCTTCTTTTGCTCGGGCTAACCACATCCATCAGGGGACCCTCATATTCCATATCGACTTGACTGAAGTTCATGTCAAAGTCTATGGTGCCACACTGTGGTGCCATTTCTTCATTAAGTGTGAGGTTCCAACCATCTTTAAAAGCAAAAATTAGCCTCTGTCCTGACGTTCTCTCTACATATGAAAAAAAAAACATCAGCATGCTGAAATTTAGCTGGAACAAGAACAAAATAAAGTGTTTATTAGGGCAAAATTTATTTTATATTGGTGAGAAAATCGTTTATTTATGTATATATATTTTTGTTTAATTTAGCAAAATATCAAACTTTTAAAGGTAGAGAAGAGAAAATTGAAGTATGTAGATTCAAAAGTTTTTATTTTATCGAGGTTAATTTTTTTAAAAAAATTTCTTGGACCCTGTCACAGACGTTTGGCCAAATAAATAACCCCAGAACAATCAAAATTTTAAAATTCCAATTCAAGCAATGTCAAGTTGCATAGTATGTCTTCAAGTATCGCCCGTTGATCGAAAACATGGGTCTTTTGCCTTGGAAATCCACTAGTTGGTAGGGTCCTCCCATGAAAACCTTTTCTACGTCAAATGGCCCTTCTCAAGTTGGCTCAAATTTTCCACTTAGCTTGCGATGTACAAGAATAGGCCTTTTGAGCACAAGTACGAGATCACCAATTTTGAATTTCCTTGGGTGGACCAATTTGTCATGAACTTGTATCTTTTTTGCTTGGTAAAGTTCCAAATGATGTTGTGCTTCTAGTTGTTTTCCTTCGATACTTTGCAATTCTTCAAGTATGAGTTTTGCACTTTCTTGTGTTGTAAGCTGATTGGCGATAGTGACTCTGAGAGATGGCGCCTGAACCTCTAACGGTAGTACAGCCTCAGACCCGTACACAAGCATGTAGTGTGTACGCTGAGTGGGAGTCCTGAACGTTGTCCGGTAGGTCCACAAAGCTTCTAGCAATCTGTTATGCCAATCTCTTTTATTTTCATCCAGTATTTTCTTCAAAATTTGTACTAGTGTCTTGTTGAACGCTTCAGCTAAGCCATTTGCCCTAGGATAATAGGTTGTAGAGTACCTCTAGTCTATCTCGTGTCGTTTAGCGAAGTTGTTTATTTTTGTGATATTGAAAGTTGTCCCATTATCAGAGATTATTCTGTGCGGAACTCCAAAACAGTAGACGACTTAGCTTTTGAAGAACTAAAGGATGTGTTGTGTTGTAACCTCTTGCAACGACACTGTCTCTGCCCATTTGGAAAAGTAATCTGTAGCAACAAGTATAAATCTGTGTCCTTTAGAGTATGTAGGGTCTATTGGACCTATTATGTCTTTACCCCAACACTCGAATGGCCAAGAAGCAACGGTTGGGTGTAGCACATTTAGAGGTTGGTGCAAGACCGCCCCATGCACTTGGCACTGATGACATCTTCTGGCTGTATCCATGCAGTCGGACATCATTGCTGGCCAAGAATATTTGAGTCTCTTGATCTTCATTTTCATCTTTGATCCTGACTGGTGAGCGCACACAATCCGGAATGTGCATCTTCGACAATATTCTGTGCTTCTGTTTTGCTTAAACATCATAGCCACATCTGATCAAATGATCTTCTGTAGAGGACACACTCACTAAAGAGTATGACATAGCCCTTCTTGTAATGTGATGTGCCTTAGACTTTTCCTCTGGTAGTTTTCCAGTCTGCAAATATTTTATTAATGGCTTACACCAATCTTCCTTGATATCAGGAACCACAATCATCGTTTCTTTTTTATTTTTGAGCTTGTGTGGATTTTCAAGGTCAAGTCGAGACAAAACCTATCTTCCTTGTATCATAATGTAAATGAAATCCTCCGGGGAACATGCTAATTCTTGTGCAAGTTTTGCTAGAGCGTCAGCATGGGTATTATCTCCCTGAGGAATCCGGTAAAAAGTTACGTTGGAAATCTGCTCGAGCAACTTCATTGTGTACTGGTGGTATTCTGCAAACCTTGGTTTCAAATCTTGTATTGTCCGGCGACTTGTTGAATGACGACTTGAGAGTCTTCATAGATGACAATATCCATTATATCCATTGAGATTACTAATTCTATTATCGGGATTAAGGCTTCATACTATGCTTCATTCTTTGTGCATGGCTCTGTAAGGTGGTATGAGAACCTCAGCATACCCTTATCCGGCGTGATAAAGATCATACCAATCCCTGCTTTGCCTGGTATAACTGTGTCTGATCCTTTTTCTTTTCTGGCTGATTAAGGTCCATCGAAGTATATCTCTCAGCGTTGTGTACTGGAGAAATCTATCTGTAATACTTGCTCATCTAGTAACTTGTCATTAAGAGGGGACTCAGTTGGAAGTGGGAGTGCAGCGAGAAAATCTGCTAAAATTTGTCCCTTAATACATATAAGGGAATGAAAGTTATATAGAATTGCAACAGAATCATCGACCATCTTGCTAGACGTCCAGAGAGTGTTGGTCGGGTCATCAAATATTGCAACGGATTAACTTTTGAAATAAGGGTAATTTTATTAGAAAACATATAATTTTTGAGCTTTTGGGCTGCAAAAATTAACGCTAGACAATGCTTCTCAATAGGTGGATATCTTATCTCCGTCAGTATTAGGCAACAACTCAAGTAGTAGAGTGTGTTTTCCTTATCCTCATCATTGAATTGGGCTAATAGGGCTCCAAGAGAGTCGTCTAAGGCCGCGGCATAAAGTATCAACAGTTTTCCCGGAATAGGGGCTACCAAAATAGGAGGTTTCATTAAGTATTGTTTAACATCCTTGAAAGCTCATTGGCATTTCTCTTCCCAAACAAATTTGGCATCTTTTTTAATCAATGCCGAGAAGGGTTGACACATACCTGAGAGATTAGAAATAAAGCATCTCAAATATGCTAATTTTCCTTAGAAGGAATGTAGTTGTTTCAAGGTTTTGGGTGGAGGCATTTCCAAGATAGCGTTAATCTTATCTGGGTCGATCTCGACTCCCCGATGACGGACAATGAATCCTAGAAATTTCTCGGAGGTACCGCCAAAGGTGCACTTTAAGGGATTCATCTTAAAGTTGTACTATCGTAATCATTCGAACATGATCCTCAAATCCTAAAAATGGTCTATTTTTTGTTTACTTTTGATGACCAAATCATCCATGTAGCATTCCACTATGTTTTGAATGAGATCATCAAAAATCTTTATCATACCTGGTTGTTATGTTGCTCAAGCTTTCTTCAACCCAAATGACATCACTGTGTAGCAAAAGATCCTAATCAGAGTTCTGAATGTTGTAAGCACTGCGTCCTCGGGAGACATCTTGATTTGGTTGTACCTCGATGATCCGTCCATGAAGGAGAAAATTTCATTTGTCGAAGTGATTTCCACCATCATTTATGGTATTGACAGTGAAAATTCATCCTTTGGACATGCTTTGTTCAAATCCCTGAAGTCAACACACACATGGATTTGTCCATTTTCTTCTTAACAGGTACAATGTTAGCTAACCATGTGGAGTATTGTTCTTCTCTTACAAATTTAACGTCTATTAATTTCTTTACCTCAAAAATGACTTGTTGCTCTATTTCGAGGCGCATTCTTCTTGGAGCTTGTTTTATTGAGTTCATGTCTTTGTCCATTCTGAGTTTATGAACCGCAACCTCTGCTGTCAGTCCTGGCATTTCATCATAACTCCATGCAAAGAAATCTTTGAATTCTGTTAATAGCTTGAACAATTCTAAAGATTCTTCATTGTTGAGTAGAGAACTTATAAAAGTAGGTCGGGGCTGCTCCTCAATCTCGAGGTTAATTTCTTTTAGCTTATCAACAGTTGATTTGATTTTCTCCTCAAATTCTGGCGGAGCATTTTCTATTAGTTGTTCAGTAGAGTCATCCTCCACATCGAGGCAATCCTCTTCCGATCTGCTAGTAACAACCATGCAAAATTCTAAATCATCGACTGATCATATTGTACCAAATCTGAGCCCTCTTTCAAGTTAGAAGTTCAACTTTTAACATCCCATAATTTTTTAAAAAGTTGTAATTTACCTTTTGGCATTTGTTTTGGTAAATTTCCCTGTTGAATTAACTTTTGTACACAAGGCGAAAAGTAACCGAAAGGTAATTCCATTAAATCATTAGGATCCTCATCCAAATTTACATGATTTTTAAGATTAGTAGAAGTAGAAGCACGATAAAACTTGATCGACTTTGAACCAGCGCTACGGACCTCCTTGACATCTAAACTCTCAATGTTTTGAAAGAGAATCAGAGTAAGGATCATAGTGTTCACATAGTGGTTTATCTAATCATACATTTTCTCAGATTCACTTTTCTCCGTATCTTCAAAGGATATCTCGTACTGAGGTTTCTTCTATTTTATCATTATTATTTTATCTTCAAAACTTTCTTCATCATCAATATTGATGGTCGGCCTAATCCGTTTAACAATTAAATTGATTCTTGCTCGTCCACGTCCCCGGCCTCGACCTCGAGTGCGCGAACTAAAAGAGCCCCCACCAACTTGTCATAAAAGAGTGGTGGAAGATTGCTGAAACGGAGTTGAATGACCTTGCCATTGTAATTCCTTTGAATCTTTACTTTTATCTGTCATAATTTCATAAAAAAAGATAGTTTTCTTCGGAGGCGCATAGTAGGCGGCATCTTCATGAATGCCAACTTCATGAACTGAAAATATTTGTAAATCTCCCTTGATGCAATATTCTTCTCCTTCCTTGTAATACTTAACGCATTGATGTAGAGAGGACAGAACCATGTTGTGTTTGTGAATCCATGGTCGACCCAGTAGAGTGTTAAAAGAGGTCTCGGCATCGATGATACGAAACTTAATTATTGTTACTAATTCTCCAACTTTCATAAGTTGTGTAATTGATCCAAGGGCTCTCTCTCCCTTTTGGTTGAATCCTCTTAACATCATTTTCTCGGCCATAAGTTCCTGAGCTTCAATGTCCAAATAGGCCAATGTCCATAGACTCATCATGTTGAGTGATGCTCCAGGATCCACCAAAACTCTGGACAACACAAATCTGCCTAAGTCAATGGAGATATAGAGTGGACGATTATGGTCGGAAGTATCGAGCAGCAAATCTTCATCTGTGAAGGTTATCCTAGACTGTTCTTTCAATTAACAAACTTCATCTGAGGATGTGCTGGCCAACTGGGCTAAGCAAATCTCTGGGTCAAGCAAAGCTATAACCAAAGACTCTCTCATCTCCTTCGATAGGATTAAAGTATCGTAGATGCTTATCTTGGCCGGAAACTTCCTAAGATGAGCTAGCACATTGTAATCCACTTTGTATAATCCTCCAATTTTCTCTTGGTTATGTGTTTCTTCTACTGGCGGAGGTGGAGGTAGCTCTTCTTGAGTTACTATTTGCTTTCCTTTATCCGTTATATCTATTCTTGGGGGTAACACTCTCCTGCTCCTTAAGTTCACTTCTGTGATGTCTTCTTCTTCAGATACCATTGTTGAATCTTCCAGTGTTTTTTTCTTTTTTGGAGAGATCTAACCTGATGGTGAGTGGTGCACCATGGCACTCGAGGATCGGTTCCTCACACTCGGCACATCAGACTTAAGCACGATTTTGAGGAACATTTTAGGAATCGAGATCAAAATTAGATTGGTCATAATCGATTATGTTATCACCAAAAATAGTTAAAATGTAGCTAAAATCATAATCATTATATTCATAAGACCCATAGGGGTAAAAAGATAATCATACAAGGTCAAGGGTTTGAGGATTTTCTTCCCCAAATCCGAGACAACTAATCTAGCAGAGGCAGCCACTATCCTACTCCCTCCCCC
>JXCR01149059.1:242858-256379 GCA_002079205.1 Phalaenopsis hybrid cultivar
TTCTTCTTCTTCTTCTTTGATGATGATGGTTCTTCTGGCAAAATCTTCATCTTGGTCTTAGCAGGCTGAGGACTCTGAATGGAAGCTTTCCTTGAAGCGGACTGGATTTGATTCAGTATTTTCTTGGGCTTGTTCCAAGTCGTACTCCATCCATCTTTTCCAGTATATGGGTCAATTGGAGAGATTGGCTCAGCCAAAATCATATTTATGGAACCTTTTTCAGGTTCTTTAAATATTCTTTTGGGATCGTTATATTCCCTTCTTTAAGATTCTTCTTGAGCCAGTCTTTGAAGACAAAACATTCATCTCTAGTGTGTCTAAGCAATCTGTGAAATGGGCAATAATTAGGTTGATCCTTCTTGTCAACCTCTTTGGGTTTCTTTGGATCTAGTAGTCTGAACTCAAGCTTCTTCATCAGACTTCTGAACATTTTGGGTATGGCTTCATCTTTTAAAGAATATACCACTTTCCTATATTCCAAAATGGACATTTTCTTGTTCTCTACCCGGTGTGATCCTCCCATAGGCAGTTGTTGGCTAGACTGGCTATACTCTTGTGTCTATTGTTGAGCATGCCGCGATGCCCACTAGGAATTTTGATGAGAATTTTCTACATGTATCTTCATTTGTTTTTTTCCTTTATCGACCGTTGCCACAATTTCGGACTTCTTTTCAAATATTAAGGTCATCTTGTACTTCTCGGACTTCTCATGAGAATCCATATGTTTGACTTCTTCTTGAAGATTGCTAGCTTTGTTGACTAGCTTCTCGAAGGATTTAATGGTGAGTCCCTTGAGCATGAAAGCTATTAGTTCATGAATGATTTTTAAGTAAGATATCAATTGCGTGATGTTCCTGTAGCTGAGGTTCACATTTCATGCCAAGGTTTCTCCACCTCAAAATCTAGTCCACTAAAGTCTTGTTAGGCTTTTGCTTCTCTACTATGAGATCTCCAATAGAAACATGATGTTGCACTCCGACAAATCTTTTCATGAACAGTTGTTCTAGCTCGGTAAATGTCTTAACTGATCCGTTGGGTAATTCGGCATACCAATCAAAAGTGATTTCTGATAGGCTACTGACAAACTAGCAGAAATACAGAGCTTCATTTCCTCGTATATTGCTACAACCAGCTCAAAAATGTGTTATATGTTGCCTAAGATTTCCAGTCCAATTGAATATCTTAAAGTTTGGTGACACAAAACCCTTAAGTTAGGGTACGGCATCGAGTTCCTCTAGGTAAGGTTTTCCCTTTAAAATAAATGCACCACCCTCATATTGGGTTAAAGCCTCCCAAACTTATTTGACCATTTGCTTAAACTCTTTTTCTGGCATGGCGCTTGATAGAGAATCTTTCTTTTGTTGATCATCTCTATTCGCTGAGACAACTTCTCTCCTTTCATTTATAATGTGTATAATCTCCGGTTGATTGACTTCTGGAGAGGCTAATTGTTGTGGTTCAGACTGTCTTTGAACTGTGGCCATGGTGGTCATGGCAACAGCCATCTCTTCCATTCTTTTCTCCATTTGGCTGATTTGCTCATCCCCTAGGAAAACAACCCTACGCAGCTCATCTACGGTGTTCTCTTTGACGAGTGGTTGAGCGTCACTCGCAGATGCAGCAGCTCTGGTCTCAATGACATGAATATCCATGAAATCTTCCTTGATGTAATCATTGAAGTCAAAATCTTCATCATCATCATCGATGAAAACTTCATGTTCTCGGGTTAATTTGGAAATCTCGACCCTGAGCTTTTTGACCTTATCTTCAATTATTGATTCTTGTAGCATCTTGAGATATGGAGGACGTTGTTGGACATCTCTCACTTGCTCATCCACCTCGCTAGCAATTGCTGTAACAATGACATATACTTCAGATCTTGGCTTCATTCCATGATCTTGCCCTGCGGGCTTGTTGGACCATATCGGTACAACAACCTTGGGTATCCATACCTTCTTCTTTGACGGTGATGTCTTAAGACGGAGTGTCTCAGCAGGAACATTGGCATGTCAAAGAGAAGTATGCTCCCCATGGCATAGACCAAATACAGTACTGGGTAACCTCTTCATCTTAACCTTTAGGATTTGAAGAATTCCTTATGACTGGTAATCGATAGAATTTTCGGACCCAGACGTGACTTAACTGGTCTACGACCCGCAGGTCTAGTGATGGTAGAATTGATAGTAACAATGGTGGTATCAACTCTGCTCCCTAGGCGGAACCACAAGGGAATGCGAGCAGGTAAAGCTTCAATTGATTTCTAGGAGTGTGTGGCAGATCTGACGTCATTTAAAATTTCTTTCTTCATGTGAGGGGATATTGCACGTCCCACTCGTTCGACTAACACACCAAATGAACCTCCTTCTTGAGCAGCTAGTCTCTGGAAAACTGAACTAACTCGGGTGATAGAAGCAGGCTTCTTCCTCTCCCCACCATGTTCATGAGGTGATGGTAAAGTAGCGGCGATCTTCTGGATACTTTCGTACCCATTAGTATCCATTAAGGGATGGAACCTACTCCCTTGCATAAGTGGATAGGTTTTCGATAATCTTGACTCATCCTGGTGAGGATCTTAATCAACAGGTACCTCCTTAGGAGTTTGGGCTTTAGTAACCCTCCGAAATTTCCTATTGTGGTTTCTCCTTTGGGTTCGGGTTAACAGTGCAGTCCTTAAACTTGATCCAATTTCAAACACTGACGGCAAAACAACCAATTCTTCAGTCGAGTCTTTGACGATCATAACTTCTTTCCCTTAGCAAAAATTAGAACAACAGGCTTGGTAGGTGTTGTGGTGGTAGTAGTCTTGACCTTCTTGTAAGAAGGGAAGTCCTGAGGGCAGCTCAAGTTAAACTCAGCAGACAGCTCCTTAACCTCTAGAGCGGTGATTTTCATTATGATGAACAGGGCTTTCCCGAGGATAACCTCGAGATCTTCAAATCCTGTTCCAAACTTGATGGTGGGAGCGACGTTGCGGGTACTGCAGCTCTTCGGCAGGTTGTAGGAAAAAGTGAGCGTTGGAAATTTCATTATAGCAGCTTCAAAAAAAAAAGCTCTAGGGTTAGCTAGTGAGCACTTAAAATTAACAGAGGTCGATCTGTAGACCAGGAAAGTCATTATTTAATTTGTGGAGATTTTAAAATCTTAGTTAAAATAGTTTGAATGAAGAAAGATTTAATTAATATAAGGAAAATTAAAGAGCACGCGCAACACGACACAATCTGATTTAATTTACAAAATAGCAAATCAATTTTAAAAGAAAAAAAGTGAAGTTCAGAACCCAGTGCGGCACCAAATTAACAACTAATAATGCCCAGGTAAAACTAGTCCACCAACACACCTATTGGGGGCCCAAATCCCACGAAGATTAAAAAGTCCTTAATGGCCTCCTAAACGTCCCTGCTCAAAAGAGTCTTGAAGTCCAAAAGAGTGACCGTACTTTCCTAAAAGAGAAATGGGTAAAGAATGCTAATGAAAGAAAGGTAATTTGGTCTAAGAGAAACATGGACACATTACCAACATATGAAGATAATATTTCCTGATTTAAATGGAGAGAGAAGCTATTCCCCAGAGGACTTGCTAGGAGCTGTCGGCACTATTTTTGGTGTGGAGTTGCCCATTGGAAGTTGTCGGCCACCAGAATCAAAATCTCATCGCCTGCTTCGAAAAGACATTTATTATATATATATATATATATATAATTTTAGAAAAATATGAAATCAAGCTGACCCCCTATTTTTCATAGTTTAAATGAAAGAGCACTATACCTCAAACACTATATCTATCCCAAAGGATAAACATAAGACTTGAGGATGAGGCTTGATCAAATAAACTAAGAAATATATGACATCCATTTAGTCTGTAAAATCATTTTATTTGCCGATAAGTTCCCCTATTTAATACGAAGAATTAAATAGGATTTATATTAAGCTGGGTTTGGAAAAGCTCCCTATAAGGGAAAGCCTTTATTGTTAATTACATCTTAAATAACCAAATTCACCTAAGAGAACTCTTGATAAAAATTAGGAAGTGTTATCTTCAAAGAAGTCAAAAGGATAGGGCTTTTCAATGAAATCGGAAGAGGAGGTGTGAAATGAAAATGGCTCAAATTTGGAATATTTTGTTGTAGAGTCCAATAGAGGAAGAACTAGTGGATGTCATAGATCCGGAGGAGAACCTTGGTGACTTCCTAAGCTATCTTATTGTTTGGCTTCAATTTTGAGGAGAAATTATTTGAGTGTTTCATCCTCCCAATTTTATTTTTTTAGGGCTTACATTTGTGTGAAACGATAATACAAATAGCCTAGATGATATGAGGATATTGTTCGTGACGAACAAAAAACTCAGAATCCTATGATGAGTTAGGGCTTATATTGTATAGCAGAGCTATACAAAGGCCTAAAAATAAGGTGAGGATTTATGTTTCATAATCAAATAACCTCAAAATTCTATGGCTTAGTTATTTAATTCTAAAGAAAGATATGCTGTTGTAGATCCTCTTATTGTTGAAGATGGTCATGCTGCCCAAAATGCTAACTCCAAACTCCTCTTTGTGATGAGTTTAAGTTTTCTAATTTGTCAAGTTATAATCTCAAATCAAATGTCCCTATGGTTATGGCTCTTTAAAGATTTTGGGGCATATTAAAGTTGATTAGAGTGACACCGGTTAGGATCCTACTGTTCCCTTGTTCGTACCACCGGTTCCTATTGGATTCACTTAGTCCAAATGAATTTACTACACTCAACACAAGGAGTTCCATACTTTCATTTAGACCGTGTGAAGCCTCATTAGCAACCGTAAGTTACCTCCTCCGAGTGATTGCTGATATCCAATAAAGACATCTTAATTTAGTTGCAATTATTATTTTGTGATGTTTGCGATTAAATTGTGTTGTTTTATATTTTGAATTTTGTGGCGGTAAATTTTATCTTGGTTGATTATAATTTTGATTTTGGTTTTGGTGGCTATCGTAGCAGTTTTTATTTTCATGCTGGATGACATCGTTGTTTAACATGCAAGTTTTAGAAGTATAAAATACAGTGTGGAAAGTAAAAAAAATTGTATTGTAAGCTGTAAAAGCGTACTTGGCTAGTCTTCTCATTCCACCACCTTAAAGGTCAGTACTTGCAAGGCATGTATATAATATTGCAAGGAATTTAAATGGCATGAGTAGGTGAAGGTTTAGCTACAAAACCCTAGGCTATGACTTTGTTTAATCTTAGAAGATCCTAGTGGATAATTTTAGAAGAAAATATGACAAGTTCAATTTGCCCTTCAAAATATTCAGAAGGTTTCAAAGTGTTGAGGTAATGACCCTAAACTACTTTGAGGCTCTCTTAAATTATTTTGAGTTCATTTTGAACTTATCATATTGTTTCATCAATCATCCAAGGTTGAAGTGTGACTACCTTGTTGCTCAGCGAAACTTAGACATTTTATTATCCCAAAAATAGGATACTCGATTAGTCAATTAATGTTTCATTTAAAAGTTATGTGAGTGGGTGCCCCTATGGCAAGTCTAGGTTATTTAAGATTATGGTACCCACAATTAAGGTCAGGCTTGTAGTTTTTAAAGATGATAATCACCCATCATATTATTTTCTAAATTTGATCAATTGAGTTTAGACGTTGAGCCTAGGTCATTACTAAGCNTGTTTTATCTGCCGACAGGTTCCCCTATTTAATACAAAGAATTAAATAGGCTTTATAATAAGTTGGGTTTGGAAAAGCTTCCTACAAGGGCAAGCCTTTATTGTTAATTACATCTTAAATAACCAAAGTCACCTAAGAGAACTCTTGATAAAAATCAGGAAGTGTTATCTTCAAAGAAGTCAAAAGGATAGGGCTTTTCAATAAAATCAGAAGAGGAGGTGTGAAATGAAAATGGCTCAAATTTGGAATATTTTGTTGTAGAGTCCAATAGAGGAAGAACTAGCAGATGTCATAGATCCGGAGGAGAACCTCGGAGACTTCCCAAGCTATCTTATTGTTTGGCTTCATTTTTGAGGAAAAATTATTTGAGTGTTTCATCCTCCCAATTTTATTTTTTTAGGACTTACATTTGTGTGAAACGATAATACAAATAACCTAGATGATATGAGGATATTGTTCGTGACGAACAAAAAACTCAGAATCCTATGATGAGTTAGGGCTTATATTGTATAGCAGAGCTATACAAAAGCCTAAAAATAAGGTGAGGATTTATGTTTCATAATCAAATAACCTCAAAATTCTATGTCTTGGTTATTTAACTCTAAAGAAAGATATGCTGTTGTAGATCCTCTTATTGTTGAAGATGGTCATGCTGCCCAAAATGCTAACTCCAAACTCCTCTTTGTGATGAGTTTAAGTTTTCTAATTTGTCAAGTTATAATCTCAAATCAAATGTCCCTATGGTTATGGCTCTTTAAAGATTTTGGGGCATATTAAAGTTGATTAGAGTGACACCGGTTAGGATCCTACTGTTCCCTTGTTCGTACCACCAGTTCCTATTGGATTCACTTAGTCCGAATGAATTTACTACACTCAACTCAAGGAGTTCCATACTTTCATTTAGACCGTTTGAAGCCTTATTAGCAACCGTAAGTTACCTCCTCCGAGTTATTGCTGATATCCAATAAAGACGTCTTAATTTAGTTGCAATTGTTGTTTTGTGATGTTTGTGATTAAATTTTGTGTTGTTTTATATTTTGAATGTTGTGGCGGTAAATTTTATCTTGGTTGATTATAGTTTTGATTTTGGTTTTGGTGGCTATCGTAGCAGTTTTTATTTTCATGCTGGATGACATCGTTTTTTAACATGCAAGTTTTAGAAGTATAAAAATACAGTGTGGAAAGTAAAAAAAATGGTATTGTAAGCTGTAAAAGCGTACTTGGCGAGTCTTCTCGTTCCACCACCTGAAAGGTCAGTACTTGCAAGGCATGTATATAATATTGCAAGGAATTTAAATGGCATGAGTAGATGAAAGTTTAGCTACAAAACCCTAGGCTATGATTTTGTTTAATCTTAGAAGATCCTAGTGGATAATTTTAGAACAAAATATGACAAGTTCAATTTGCCCTTCAAAATATTCAGAAGGTTTCAAAGTGTTGAGGTAATGACCCTGAACTACTTTGAGGCTCCCTTAAATTATTTTGAGTTCATTTTGAGCTTATCATATTGTTTCATCAATCATCCGAGGTTGAAGTGTGACTACCTTGTTGCTCAATGAAACTTAGACATTTTATTATCCCAAAAATAGGATACTCGATTAGTCAATTAATGTTTCATTTAAAAGTTATGTGAGTGGGTGCCCCTAAGGCAAGTCTAGGTTATTTAAGATTATGGTACCCACAATTAAGGTCAGGCTTGTAGTTCTTAAAGATGTTAATCACCCATCATATTATTTTCTAAATTTGATCAATTGAGTTTAGACGTTGAGCCTAGGTCACTACTAAGCCTTTAATAATCATGATAGGTGAAATGGTGATTATCAAAATTTTGATTTAAATGACAAGTATTCTTATCAAATGGTCAAACAATCCTCAACTCTAGGCTTAAGAAAAGTAAATTTCCATCTTTTCGACTTAAGCCCATCACTTAAGAATCATCTAATCTTAGTTAAAATCCGCCGAGAGCTGTTTTTAAAGTCCTAAAAACTGCCTTGAACCTCCAGAAACTTCCTAATTTTGAATTCCATGGCTTCCAATTCCAAAAATATATCGAGGTATGGAGTTTTTAGTAGAAGAAAGTTTATCATTTTTAATGAGCAGAGATTATATGAAAAAGTCGTCATGAAGAAGAGACTTATCAAGGAGAGAGGTTTTGCAACCATAGAGCAAGTAANCAAATATATCAAGGTATGGAGTTTTTAGTAGAAGAAAGTTTATCATTTTTAATGAGCAGGGATTATATGAAAAAGTCGTCATGAAGAAGAGACTTATCAAGGAGAGAGGTTTTGCAACCATAGAGCAAGTAATCCAAGTTCACAGATTGAGAAAATCACTGTGCAGCGTTGAGAAGTTTTGTGCTACACTACCGCTACAGTTGTAGTACCCGTAATAAAGGAGTTTTCCGCTAACTTACATGGAGTTACCCAAGAAGTAGTCTTCGTTCGAGGTAAGTTTGTATCATTTACTCTGGCTCGGATTAATGATTTGTATATGATAGAAAATGTTCCAATGTGTCATTATACAAATTTTATCCTAACAAGAGATATGATGTAAGAAGTAATTATTTTTCTGATGGATGAAAATGATAATTGGGAAATCAGAGATGAAGGATACATTAGTTTCTCTACTTTGCTCCTTAATCCAATTTCAAAATAATGGCATTTCTTCATATCTGCAAAATTACTCCCTATCATGAAGATTAGTAGAGTTACAAAAAAAAGTGACATTTTAAACTATTGCTTTCAAATGTAAAAATCCATTGATGTGGGGTCAATTATTTTCAAATCTGTTATGGGTATTATTATAAATGGGTCAATATATGGACTCGGACATCCTTCTACAATTTTCATACTTTGCAGTCAATCTTAAGTTCCATATGAAAGTTAGGAAAAAGTTTTATTACCATGGGAGCCCATGATTCCTATTGATGGAAATTATANTGTTGAGAAGTTTTGTGCTACACTACCGCTACAGTTGTAGTACCCGTAGTAAAGGAGTTTTCCGCTAACTTACATGGAATTACCCAAGAAGTAGTCTTCGTTTGAGGTAAGGTTGTATCATTTACTCTGGCTCGGATTAATGATTTGTATATGATAGAAAATGTTCCAATGTGTCATTATACAAATTTTATCCTAACAAGAGATATGATGCAAGAAGTAATTAATTTTCTGATGGATCAAAATGATAATTGGGAAATCATAGATGAGGGATACGTTAGTTTCTCTACTTTGTTGCTTAATCCAATTTCAAAATAATGGCATTTCTTCATATCTGCAAAATTACTTCTTATCATGAAGATTAGTAGAGTTACAAATGAAAGTGACATTTTAAACTATTGCATTCAAATGTAAAAACCCATTGATGTGGGGTCAATTATTTTCAAATCTGTTATGGGTATTATTATAAATGGGCCAATATATGGACTCAGACATCCTTCTACAATTTTCATACTTTGCAGTCAATCTTAAGTTCCATATGAAAGTTGGGAAAAAGTTTTATTACCATGGGAGCCCATGATTCCTATTGATGGAAATTATATAGGGAATGGAAATGAAGCATTAGATGATATTTTGGATCATTCATCACATGCTTCAATACCATTGATGCCACCAGTAGTTGGAAGTTCAATGACTTTGGAGAAGAAAATGAAGAAAATAGAAAGAGAAATTCAGAGTATTACGAATGCAATAGGAACTCTTAACTACCTTTTTGATCACCTAGATTGGAGAATGAAGGAAAACTTTGATCATATGGGACAACTGAAGTAGAATTGGTGCAGATGTTCAAGAAAAATGGATAGATTAATGAAAATTTGACTGATCAGTTCCCGTACTGACCCTTCTACAATTTGTATGTCCATTACCAGTTTATGAGAGATATGAAAGGAGGAGAAAGCACTGAAGATGAGGCAAGATAATTGAAGAAGTTGGACTCTTTACTAGTTTAAAATAGTTATGTTTTTAAAGTAATTTTGTGGATTTGATTTACTTTACTTTGCTTAAGAATTCTATTGGTTGTAATTGTGCATAGTTTTATGTCAGTGTTCTAGTGTTGTAGCTTGATTTTGACGTTGAATTATAATTTAGTTTGTTTTAATGATGTGGAAGTGTGATTAGAAAAATGTATTTATAAAAAGTGTATTTTCATATATTAAAAATTTGGGCGGAGAAGTTGAAAGATTAATCAATGCTCGGCAGTGGGAGAATTTTTACTACTTTACTGCCGAGGCAATCATTGGTGTAGTGATGGAGTTCTATGCCAATTTCAAAGAAAATTCTGAAGACTATGTGCTTTTTTTTGAGGAAAAATGGTGGAGTTTACTCCAAGGAAGATTAATAAATTTTATCAGTTAGAAGATGTGTATAGCTGCCAATACAAATCGTTTTCTGCTATGAATGAGGCCTTGAATGAGGTTATTTCTTTTCTTACTAATGGAAGAGGAACTTAGAAAATGAAGAATGGCGTTAAGGTAAACTTTCCTCTTTCTATGTTAAATGTAGTATCTAAGGCCTGACAGTATTTTATTTCTGGAAGAATGATACCAACAAACCATCATAGTGAGGTAACAAAGGATAGACCCATCTTGAACTTCTATATCCAACAGGTGATGAGGATAAATGTAGGCTCTATAATTTATAACAACACTCAATCTATTTCTTTTGGAGAGACCACTAGTGGTTTAGCTCACCCTGCACTGATCTTCACACTATGTGAACAGGCAGGAGTTGATTATAGAGCAGATGAGGAGAGGATTGAACCTATAAAACCTATTGGGCCTGCTAATATAAAGTCTTATGAATCTCATGTTGGATGGAGATCTGGAAGTAGGACCAGGGATATTCCTTCTACTTCAAGTACTTCTAGTACCCCTACTATTCAGGAACTTGTGGAGTAGATGATGATCCAACAGGGAGATATCTTAAGAATGGATAGTAGAATAGAAAATATGCAGGCCAGACATGCTCACAATGATGATTTGATACGACAAAAGTTTAAATATTATGCTGCTTATGATGATGCAATGGTCAAATATATGAAGGGTGATCACTCAGTTCAGTTTCCTACTCACCATGTTTTTACTTTATATCAGTAGCAGAATTTGGATGTGGAAGAAGAAGAAGAAAAAGAAGACAATGATTGGTGATGCTTTAGTTAGATTTTTGTTTATTTTTATGTTTAGTTGAACTTTACTGTTGAGACTGTTTGTTTGTAGACTGTGATGCTTTATTTTAATTGTATGTTGTATTGTGTACTATAGATTTGTGAAACTACTGCAAGTTAATAGTTTGTAGTACTTTGTTGGATGTATTTGTAGTTAACTCTTTCTCAGGAAATTTTTATATGTATTATGTGTTATTTAATGTTTTAAGTGTTGTAGCTTTTTATATTAGCACCTGCAATATTTCAGAGTTAAGTTTCAAATCAGAACCTTCAACAGGTATGACCTTTCTTTATGTATTAAATGTTTTCTTTCTCCCTTATTTTTCAAATTTTCATTTAAAATCTTTTAAAAATTTAAGTTTGGGGGGGGAGTAAAAATTTCTTTTTAAAAGAAAAGAGACTTAATTTATTTGTCCTCAATTTATTATATTTTTAAAATATGTTCTTAAGAATATTTTTAACATGACCTTTGATATTAGAGGGTAACTTTAGATAACTATATTTATGTTTCTAAATATATAGTAAGCTTAAGTAAAAATTTTCTAAATAATAAAGATTAATTTTAGAGATTAAGATATTTGGTATGATAGAACAAGACTTTGTTTTCCTAATTTAAGTAAAGAAAATTGTATTTTTGAAATATTAAAAATCTTACAAATTGATGTAAGAAGAAAAGATTAAAACTTTATGAAAAATCTTTAAAGGTGATATAAATTTATATAGTGAAGGAATGTGAAAAGTTTTTAACATTAAGAAGAGGATAATGAAGTTCAAAATCACTAAAGGCTATTCAAATATAGTAATCCTCGCATAAAAAAAAAATAGAAAGAAACAGGATTGAAAATGATTTTGAAAAAGAAAAGAAAAGAAAAAGGATTGAAAATGATCATGAAAAAGAAAAGAAANAATATAAATTTATATTGTGAAGGAATGTGAAAAGTTTTTAACATTAAGAAGAGGATAGTGAAGTTCAAAATCACTAAAGGCTATTCAGATATAGTAATCCTCGCATAAAAAAAAAAGAGAAAGAAAAAGGATTGAAAATGATTTTGAAAAAGAAAAGAAAAGAAAAAGGATTGAAAATGATCATGAAAAAGAAAAGAAAAGAAAAGAAAAAGATGTGAGAAGAAGCTTGAGGAGATGCCTAATTAAAAATTGGCTTCACTTGAATCAACTTAAAGAAGAAGGCTTGGCTAAATTTCCTAAACTTATATTTAAGTATAAGAATATTTACTAGTAAAGTTTCATGAAGTTCCTTTTCATATGGATATTCTAAGTGGCTTTAATATTTTTCATATGGATATTCTAAGTGGCTTTAATATGAATAATTTGTAATTTTTCTCGAAAAAAATAGAGAATCAAAAGTCTTAGACTTGATTGCTAGATATTCTTATACCTTTAGTATTAACTGGAGTTATTTTAATTTTTTATTAAGTTATACTATTATATTTAGTAAACTAAGATATGGAAATGTAGAAGTTAAAATATTTACCATTAGCCATATTTTTATGTAGTAAAGGAGTTACTTGAGGACAAGTAACATTTAAGTTTGGGGGATTTTGATAACCTAAAAATATAAGCACTTTTAGACCCATATTTTATACTTATTTTTTGTGATATTGCACTTTAATGGAAGGTATTTTTTGTGTTTTATTGCAGGTTATTGATTTTTAGGACTTGGAGCAAAAGGATGAAATTTGGAATCAAAATGGAGAATTTAAAAAATTGTTCAGCGCCGGACTGTGTGCCGAAAGCGCTTTTGATAGAGAAGATGGATTAATTAAATGTCCTCTGGCACCGAAGGTGCCAAAATGGGAACCGACGGCACCAATGTCGGTGCAGACTCTATTTCTAGAAGATTCGACAAATTTGGACACTTTTTGAAGATTTTTTGGATGCACCTATTAGAGAATTGACCCCAGGCTCTCTTTAGGGCCAAAATTTGATAAAAAACTGCTCCGCCGCCCCCTTCCCCCACTTCGCACCATTTCAAATTCTTCCACTCACTCAGTTTTCCTCTTTGCACGCCTACATTCCACGCCATTAGTTAGTTATTGTCTTTATATTTTTTAGTTTTTGTGGTGAGTTTAAGTGTGAATTCTTCTCTAAGAAGTGTTTAAGAGGAAGAGAAGTGAGAGATTTCTTGTTCCTACATTTCCTAAGAAAGGCTACAAGGGATTTGCTTTGAGAAAAAGTTTTAGATAAGTGTTGTTTGTTCATTATTGTTGTAAGAACTTTCTTTTATATGTAAAATATGTGTGTTGTTGTATCTTTCTCATGAAGTCTGAGTAGTTTCTTTTGTCTTTCTTCCTACACTGAGATATGGTGAAATGAAGAGATAATTTGGATGTGTCAATATTAAAATTTAAAATAAATTATGATGGTTTTTCAACTCCGCTCTTAATTTACTTTTCGATCTGGCCAATTGAATTGTTAAAATTAAACTGTGATGGTTTTTCAACTTCGCTCTTAATTTACTTTTTGATCTGGCCAATTGAATTGTTAAACCACTCTTAATTTACTTTTCGATCTGGCCAATTGAATTGTTAAAATATGTTGTGAAACATATGATTACGAAATGGAGTATGAGTTCTACAACATAGTGAGAATCACATTTATGTCCATGAAGGAGTATTTCATTCATGGAATTAAGTGCAAATAAATAGGAAAATATACTTTGTTGGGTGTAGAATTGGAGATTTCTAGGGTGA
>JXCR01149059.1:256719-305979 GCA_002079205.1 Phalaenopsis hybrid cultivar
CCATTCTTCATTTTCTAAGTTCCTCTTCCATTAGTAAGAAAAGAAATAACCTCATTCAAGGCCTCATTCATAGCAGAAAACGATTTGTATTGGCAGCTATACACATCTTCTAACTGATAAAATTTATTAATCTTCCTTGGAGTAAACTCCACCATTTTTCCTCAAAAAAACACATAGTCTTCAGAATTTTCTTTGAAATTGGCATAGAACTCCATCACTACACCAACAATTGCCTCGGCAGTGGCAGTAAAGTAGTAAAAATTCTCCCACTGCCGAGCATTGATTAATCTTTCAACTTCTCTGCCCAAATTTTTAATATATGAAAATACACTTTTTATAAATACATTTTTCTAATCACATTTCCACATCATTAAAATAAACTAAATTATAATTCAGCGTCGAAATCAAGCCACAACACTAGAACGCTGACATAAAACTATGCACAATTACAGCCAATAGAATTCTTAAGCAAAGTAAAGTAAATCAAATCCACAAAATTACTTTAAAAACATAACTATTTTAAACTAGTAAAGAGTCCAACTTCTTCAATTATCTTGCCTCATCTTCAGTGCTTTCTCCTCCTTTCATATCTCTCATAAACTGGTAATGGACATACAAATTGTAGAAGGGTCAGTACGGGAACTGATCAGTCAAATTTTCATTAATCCATCCATTTTTCTTGAACATCTGCACAAATTCTACTTCAGTTGTCCCATATGATCAAAGTTCTCCTTCATTCTCCAATCTAGGTGATCAAAAAGGTAGTTAAGATTTCTTATTGCATTCGTAATACTCTGAATTTCTCTTTCTATTTTCTTCATTTTCTTCTCCAAAGTCATTGAACTTCCAACTACTGGTGGCATCAATGGTATTGAAGCATGTGATGAATGATCCAAAATAACATCTAATGCTTCATTTCCATTCCCTATATAATTTCCATCAATAGGAATCATGGGCTCCCATGGTAATAAAACTTTTTCCTAACTTTCATATGGAACTTAAGATTGACTGCAAAGTATGAAAATTGTAGAAGGATGTCCGAGTCCATATATTGACCCATTTATAATAATACCCATAACAGATTTGAAAATAATTGACCCCACATCAATGGATTTTTACATTTGAAAGCAATAGTTTAAAATGTCACTTTTTTTTGTAACTCTACTAATCTTCATGATAGGGAGTAATTTTGCAGATATGAAGAAATGCCATTATTTTGAAATTGGATTAAGGAGCAAAGTAGAGAAACTAATGTATCCTTCATCTCTGATTTCCCAATTATCATTTTCATCCATCAGAAAAATAATTACTTCTTACATCATATCTCTTGTTAGGATAAAATTTGTATAATGACACATTGGNTTGTTCAATCACCTTTGAACAGAGAGGTTCAGGAGTTCATTAGGAATTTTAATCTTTTTTGTGGGGTCGGACCCCCAATAGGTGTGTTGGTGAACTAGTTTCTCCTGAGCGATATGTGTTGTGAAGTTGGTCCTGCTCTGGGTCCTAAGACTTTACTTTCCCTTTCGTCTCTTTTCAGATTTGGTTTGTTATTTTGCAAATTAAATCTAATTATGTCGTGCTGCACTTGCTTTTTAATTTTTCTTACTTAATTAACTAAATCCTTCCACTTTCAAACTATTTTTAATAAATTTTAAAACCTCCACAAACTAAATTTAAATAAAGATTTACTTAGTCCATAAAACGACCTTTGTTAATTTTTAGTGGTCACACTAAAGTTACAAGGTATTGGCCAAATAAATAACCCCATAGTTTTCTTTTTGAAGCTTCTACAATGGCATTCCCTATGTTCACTTTCTTTTGCAACTTGTTGACGAGCTGCAATGCCCAAAATTTCTCTCCCACTATCAAGTTTGGAGCCAAATTCGATGAACTAGAAGTTGTGCTCGGAAGGGCTCCCATTGTTATAATGAAAGTTATCGCTCTAGAAGTTTAGGAGCCGTTTGCTAAGTTCAATCTGAACTGTCCCTAGGATTTCCCTTCTTACAAGAAGGTAAAGACTACTACCCCAGCACCTACTAAGTTTGTTGTTCTCATTACTGCTAAGGGAAAAGATGTCATAGTTATTAAAGATATGACTGAAGGATTTACTGTCCTGCCATCAGTGTTTGAAATTGGGTCAAGTTTGAGATTTGCGCCATTAACTTAGTCACGAAGAAGAAACCGTAGCCGAAAGGTCCGGAAGGCTACTAAAGTCCAGATTTCTGAAGAGGTGTCTGTAGATGAAATTCCTCATTAGGATTGTTGGGAACCTATCAATTTCTATGTGGGAGTAGGTTCCATCCCTTAATGGATGCTAATGGGTACGAAAGTGTCCAGAAGATTGTTTCTACTTTACCATTACCTCATGGACGTGATGGGGAGAGGAAGAAGCCCGCTCCTATCACCAGAGTCAGTACAGTATTCCAGAGACTAGCTATCAAAGAGGGTTGTTCGTTCAATGAATTACTTAAATGAGTGGGATGTGCAGTATCCCCTCACATGAAGAGAGAAATTCTAAGAGAAGCCAATTCTGCTAGACGATCTCAAGGAGAAACTTAAAATTTTCCTGCTCGCAATTCCCTTTAGGTTCCACTTGGGAAGCAAAGTTGGTACTACCATCATCACCACTGATTGCTCTAAGGTCTACAGACCATCAACCGGTTAAGTCATGTCTAGGTCTGAGAATTCTACCAGTTACCAGTCATAAAGATGTTTCTAAAGATCCAAAAGAAAAGATGAAGAAGTTTATATAAAGATGTCACTCTCAAAGAAAATAGTATGGATACCTAAGGTTGCCGTACCAATACGGTTCAGTGAGCACGTAGGGCAGGATCATGGAATGAAGCAAGGGTCCGAGGTATCAGACATCGTTGTAGCTATTGCTATCAAGTTAGATGAGCAAATGGAGGATGTATAGTAGAATCCCTCAGATCTCAAAATGATACAAGAATCAATAATTGAAGAAAAGGTTGAGAAGCTCAGGTTTGAGATTTCTGAGTTAGCCCGAGAACATGGAGTTTCCATTGATGATGATGATGATTTTGACTTTAATGAATATCTCGATGAAGACTTCATGAATACTCATGTCATCAAAACAAGATTCATTACATCTGCGCATGATGCCCAACCTCTTATTGAAGGGTACATTGTAGATGATCTGTGTAGGGTTGTTCTGCTAAGGGATGAGCAAATTAGCCAAATGGAAAAAAAATAGAAGAGATGGCCACTTCTATGGCTATCATTGTTATAGTTCATGGACTATCTCAACCACAATAGTTGGCTTCCCTGAAGGTAAACCAACCATATATTATACACAGTACAGACGAAAGGAGGGAAGTTACCGCGGCTAACAAAGATGATCAACAAAGGAAGGACTCTGTCCAAAGCGTCATACCAGAGAAGTAATTTAAATAAATGGTCGAACAAGTTCAGGAGACCTTAGCCCAATTTAAGTGTGGTGCATTGATTTTAAAGGGTAGACACTACCCGGAGGAGTTCGATGCCATACCCTACCCTAATGGTTTTGTGTCACCGAACTTTAAGATATTTGACGGAACTGAAAATCCTATACAACATATAGTATATTTCTGAGCCAATTGTATACTGGAGGTAATGAAGCCTAGTTTTTCCGCCAGTTTGTCAGCAGCTTATCAGGGATGACATTTGATTGGTATGCTGAGTTGCCCAACGGATGAGTGAAGACGTTATCCGAATTAGAACAGTCATTTGTAAAGAGATTTGTCAAAGCACAGCATCACGTTTCTATTAGAGATCTTGTGATGAAAAACAAAAGCCTAATGAGACTTTAGTGGATTATATCTTGAGGTGGAGAAATCTTAGCATGAAATGTGAGCCTCGACTACAGGAACATCATGCAATTGAGATTCTACTCAAAAGCATATATGGGCCAATAGCTTTCATGTTTAAGGGACTCACCATCAAGTTCTTTGAGAAGCTTTTCAGCAAAGCTAGCAATCTGCAAGAAGAAGTCAAGCATATAGATTCTCATAAGAAGGCTGAGAAGTCCAGGACAACCAGGATATTTGAGAAGAAATCTGGAATAATAGCAACAACAAATAAGGGAAAGTAGTCGATAAATATATAGGCAGAGCATTCTAAACTAAGTTTCCAGCAATCATCACAGCATATCCAGTAACAGTGGGCACAGCTGTATGGCTAGCCTAGCCAGCAGTCACACTAGGGAGGATCATACCGGGCAGAGGGTAGAATGGATCCAACTCTTTCGGAGCGAAAGAAAGCAATATATTCCTTCAAATAATATTATGCCCAAAATCTTCATAAATCTAATGAAGAAGACTAATTTCATATTGTTAGATCCAAGGAAACTTGAGGAAGTTGACAACAAAAATCTGCCTAATTATTGCCCATACCACAGATTGCTTGGACATACTATAGAGCAGTGTTTCTTCTTCAAGAATTGGCTCAAGAGAAATCTTAAAGAAGGGAATATAATGATCCTGAAAGAATATTTAAAAGAACCTGAAAGGGGATCTGTAAATACCATTTTAACCGGGCAATCACTCCGATAGATCCATATTCAGAAAAATATAAATGGAGTATAATTTGGAGCAAATCGTCCAAGAAGATACTGGATCAGATTTAGACCGCTTCAATTCAGGTAGCCGTTCAAAGTCTACAGCTTGCTTAACCCAAGATGGAAATTTCTCTAGAAAAACCACCAAAACCATAAAAGAAAGAGAAAAACGACATCATGAATACCCATAGCGCGGGGGGTAAGATAAGGGCTGTCTCTTTTAGATTGATTGTCTCAAATTCAGGGAAGAAAATCCTTGAATTTGGAGAAGAAAATCCTTGAACCAATACAATTTTTGGATGGACTAGGCCTACCATCGACATCAATATGGAGGAAAGTCCTGATGAAGAAAGCTTGGAGGAGGAAATGATGATGATAAAATAGAAGAAACCACAGTACGAGATATTCTTGGAAGATGTGGAGAAAAATGAATATGTTACTATGTATGATCGGATCAACCACTATGTGAAAACCATGACCCTTACTCAAGTCCACCCTCAAAATGATGAGAGTTTAGAGGCTAAGGAATTCCATAGCATTGGTTTAAAGCTGATCATGTTTTACCGTGCTTCCCCTTCTACTAGTTCTGAAAGTTGTGTAAATTTGGAAGAGGATTCTAAAGAGTTAATGCAATTACCTTTTGGTTACTTTTCTCCTTGTGTACAAAAATTAATTCAATAGGGATGTCTGCCAAAGTAACTGCCAAAAGATAAGCTATAACTTCTTGAGAAATTATGGAATGTTAAAAGTTGAACCCCAAACTCGAAAGAAGGTCTCGGACTTGGTATCGTATGACAAGTCAATGGCTTAGAATTTTGCATGGTTAATACTAGCGGATTCGAAGAAGATTTCCTTGATGTAGAGGATGACTCTCAAGATCAAATAATAGATGATGCTCCGCCAGAGTTTGAAGAAGAAATTAAGTCAACTATTGATGAATTGAAGGAGGTCAACCTCGGGACTGAAGAACAGCCCCGGCCAACATTTATATGTTCTTTACTCAATGATGAAGAATCGATGGAGCTAATCAAGCTATTATTAGAGTTCAAGGATTATTTTGCCTGAAATTATGATGAAATGTCAGGGCTATCTTCAGAAGTCACAATGCATAAACTTGGGGTGGATAAAGATATGACCCCAGTAAAATAAACTCCCAGAAGGATGTGCCTCGAGATAGAGTAACAAGTCATTGTAGAGGTGAAGAAATTAGTATATGCTAATTTTGTAAGAGAAGAGCAATGTCTGACATGGTTAGCCAATATTGTACTCGTTAAGAAGAAAAATAGACAAATCCGTGTATGCGTCGACTTCAAGGATTTAAATAAGGCTTGTCCAAAGGATGAGTTCCCGTTACCGATACCAGAATTAATGGTGGACATTGCACTGGCACATAAGATTTTCTCTTTCTTAGATGGATTGTTAGATTACAACAAAATCAAAATGGCTCTAAAGGATGCAGCACTTATGGCTTTCAGGACACCAATTGGGATCTTTTGCTACACAGTGATGCCATTAAGGTTAAAGAACGCCAGAGCAACATATCAACAAGATATGACGAAGATCTTTGACGACCTCATTCACAACCAAGTGGAGTGCTACGTAAATGATTTGGTCATCAAGAGAAAATAAAAAATAGACCATTTGTACAATTTGAGGACCTTGTTTAAATGATTACAATAATATAATCTCAAGATGAATCCTTTAAAGTGCACCTTCAGCGTTATCTCTGGTAAATTTCTAGGATTTGTTATCCATCATCGGGGAATCGAGATCGACTCAGATAAGATTAAAACCTTAAAACAACTATGCTCCTTCCAAAAAAAGTTGGCATATTTGATACGCTTTATTTCTAATCTCTCAAGTAAGTGTCAGCTCTTCTTGGCATTAACTAAAAAGGATGTCAAATTCGTTTGGGAAGAGAGATGCCAATGGGCCTTCGAGGATGCTAAGTGATATTTAATGGCACATCCTATTTTGGCAGTCCCTATATTTGGGAAAACTGTTGATACTTTTTATATTGTTGCCTTAGAAAGCTCTCTCAAAACCTTGTTAGCTCAAGTCAATGACGAGGGTAAAGAAAATGTTATCTACTACTTGAGTCGTTGTCTAATACCGATGAATGTAAAGTATCCACCTATTGAGAAGCATTGTCTAGCTTTAATTTTCGCAGCCCAAAAGCTTAAGCATTACATGCTCTCTCATAAGATTACCTAATTTCAAAAGTTAATCCATTGCAATATTTGATGGCTCGACCAACACATTCCGGACATTTAGCAAGATGGTCAATGATTTTATTGCAATTTGATATAACTTTTGTTCCCCTTTGCGCTATCAAGGGATAGATTTTAGCAGATTTTCTCGAGGCACAACCACTTCTAGTTGGGTCCGCACTCAACGATAAATCAATCCACATTGATAAATATGGGTTGCCTCCCACAAAGCGTTTGGTTTAACGTCATCAACCTGAAAACAGTCACAATTCATAAACAATTACACTGAAAAAGATAATCATGGGATGCCTCACAAGAAGCGCTTAGGTTAACTTTGTCAGCATGACAAGGGATACCTCCAAGATTAAAATTCCATTTAAGTAATCCCTTGTTAATCACCCAATCTTTTCTAGATCCTAGAATTCCTACTAAATCCTTAAGTTTTAGCTTTTCTTTCAACTTTTCCTTTTCAGATTGATTCATATTATTGTTCCTCATATTTCTTTCTAGATTTAATATTCTTCTAATGATTTTCTCAATTTGTATATTAATATCATACTTAAAATTTATAAGAAATGGATCTCTATATTATAATTCAAGATCTCCTAAATTTTGTATCGGATTCTCTCATGATGATTCAGATCCTGAATCAAATTCTACTAAGTTACTCTTCTTTCCCAAGTTATCTTCTAATTCTTCCTCTTGGGGCTGAGAAAATGGTGGAGGTGGTCTTTCTATATTTATCTTGGTTGATGAAATAGGTTTTTTTAATTCTTTAGTAATTTCTTCCATTGGTCTTCCAATCTCTTTTTCCCCTTTTTTAAACTCAATGTTCTTTAGAACTATATTCTCTAATTCTCTTCCACTTCTTAGTTGGATAGCTTTATCTTGCCCATTATTCTTCTCTTTAGGGTTTATCTCAAGGTCACTAGGTAAAATCTATGGAGGATGATTGTTAAATAAGTTAACAGTCTACGTCAGTTGGTTTTTCTATATTCCTTATTGCAGCTCCTTAACTTCCAGCTAACTCTTCATTTGAATAACAACCTCCTCTAACAATAACTCTTCCTTATTATGTGGTTTGAAGTTAAATCTATGAGGAAAACAAAATCCAACATTAAAATTTCCCTAATTATTCTAATTGCATATCTAATTAAGTTGATTAACTTCACACAATTAGTTGCTTCCTCCAAAATTGTTATTCCATTTAAAGTTGGAATGGTTCTCTCAGCCTGGGTTGTAATAATCGGAATAAGGCTTATCTGAGTGATTTTTTATCTCATGGCTTGTTTCGAAGAAGTTAGCCTCAATTAATTGTCCAAATGAATTTTCCTCAATAACTGATGGTCCTTAAGGATAACTTTCTGCGTATTGGTTTAACTTTCTCGCGATATTTGCAACCTAAGAAGCTAAAATAGTTAGCATATGAGCTTCATGAAAATTCACTACCCTCTTGGGGTTCACTCTATCAAAGCTACTAGCATTATAATCCAAAGCTAAATATTCATTATCTTGTTGATTCGCTATTTCTACAATAAATTCATGGTGCTCTTTCTAACTCATAGTCCTCCTAAAAGTTCTCTCTAGTTCTAATTTATAGGGAGGTCTCCAGCTCCTAAACTATGCATAAAAAAAGTGAAAGTTCAAAAAGAAATAAAAACACACTTAAAAATTCTTATATATATTTTTACTTTTTTATTATTTAAAAATATTTTTTAACACACAAACAAGCACTTATACAAATAAACAACACTACGATTTTTCAAGTCTAAGTCTAATTATTTTGACTAAATTTTTTACTTAAGTCAAATCAACTATTCCTTCACCGGAAATGACACCAAAAACTTGACCCGACCTGCAGTTTCACAATTATTTAGTTTTGTGGCTATAAACTTAACCCTGTTTCTTTAGGCAACCAGTGTGTAAAATGGATATGTTATAGAGTTTAGAAATTGATTTATAGTTTACACACTATGGGTTCTACTCAAGTATANTTATTCCTTCACCGGAAATGACACCAAAAACTTGACTCGACCTGCAGTTTCAAAGTTATTTAGTTTCGTGGCTAAAAACTTAACCCTGTTTCTTTAGGCGACCAATATGTAAAATGGATATGTTATAGAGTTTAGAAATTGATTTATAGTTTACACACTATGGGTTCTACTCAAGTATATGTATCGTTCAAGTAATATAGACCTTTTTTTTAAAAATCTTGAGTATCGATCCCACGGGGAAATGTGTTAATTCGTAACGACTTATGTAAAAGTTCTAGTCTACAATAACTCATCTTAGCCTAAAATTTTTTAGAAGTTGAATTTCCTAAATCCACTACTTTACTCTAAAAATAAAGTCAACCAAATTAATTAAAAACCTAATCTATGGAAGCTAGTTAAATTTTTGAAAGTTCTTATATAATTAAAATCCCTTTCCTCTTCTAATGAATATTGCATAAGTAGTGGAAGAATTGATAGNCAAAAATCTTGAGTATCGATCCCACGGGGAAATGTGTTAATTCCTAACGACTTATGTAAAAGTTCTACTCTACAATAACTCGTCATAGCCTAAAATTTTTTAGAAGTTGAATTTCCTAAATCCACTACTTTACTCTAAAAATAAACTCAACCAAATTAATTAAAAACCTAATCTATGGAAGTTGGTTAAATTTTGGAAAGTTCTTATATAATTAAAATCCCTTTCCTCTTCTAATGAATATTGCATAAGTAGTGGAAGAATTGATAGAATTATGTAATAATTTTTGTGCCAACAAGGAACATATGTATATCTACCCTCTTGCGAGTGTATAGGTACACTTAGTATTCTATTAGGATTACACAAATAGCAAAGATGCAAAAATGGTTAAAAGCCTTACAACTCATGACAAGGAGCTCATTCACTTACATCAATTGTCACCTAGAAGCTCCTAATAGAAATAGATCATGTAGAATTTTTCCTTTAAAAGTTGCATCGCCTCTTAAACTATTTCACCATAGTCAACCGAACAATGTGAGTGCACTCAAGTTGTGACTTCATCGCTCTTCCGAGTCTTAGTCTCAACTTACAACTTATTTTAACATAACATAGGGCCAGTAGGTTATGTCAATAAAGCAATGGAGATATTGCTCATCACATAGAAATTAAAATTATTATCTCATAAAATAATTTTTCTTACGCATGCCACTACTTCAACACAAGATAACAGAGTAAGAAAAACTACTTGCTAAGCATGAAGAGGACACGTAGATTCTTCATTGAAAATGACATTGAAATCACACAATTATATTACAATAATTCAAAGAAAATACAATAATATTACAAGACTTATCTTTACAGAAGATTCACAGACTCCTTGCACAGCAACTAGCAATCCCTTACACTTCTCTCCAAAGTCCCAAGAGTCACCAAGACTCCCAAAGATACTTCTCGCACGAGGAGACACCAAACCTACTCTCTCTTCTCCCTCTACGATTGCACCAAACACACACACACACACACACTCTAAGAGACACCAACACACACAAACAAATAGAATCTGACACTTGAAAATCTCTCTTTTTAATATAACCCTCGAAATCCCTAAGAATCAATTCAGATGCCCCTTCAAAATTAATCCAAATACATTGTATTATGAAAAAAAAAATTGATTTTGGCGCCTAGGTGCCGACCTTCTAGAAGCATGAAATAACTATATGGCGTCAGTCCAATTTTTCTTCTATGCTCCATTGATCCCAATTTGTTCCATTTGACTCCAAATTGCTCCATTTCAATTTGTTTCAATTGCATAACCTATGGTACCTGTAATCAAAAATACAAAAAATACATCCCTTTAATGTGCAGTATCACTAAAAACTAAGCATTAAATGCATAAAAAAGTTGTATATTTTTAGGCATGTTAGTAAAGATGAATAATCGTAGACTCTGGTTTCATTCCCCGAACATGTACTGAAGTTTCGGATGGGAGTTTTAAACTATGAGATTCTATGAATAAGCAGTGAATCGTCCTAAGCTAGTTAAGCGAACACCCTACATGACATAAAAAATTAACACCAACACCCCTATGTCGAGCATAACCTATATTGAAGGTGACTTCCATTCCACAATTCTTTTGCGAGGGTCGAGAAAGGATACTCAAAACTCTCCCAGTCCCTTAAATAATCCACTCAGATGGTCTTACTCCCTAAAATCAGCCACTTAATAATTGGGCAACCCAGGAAAAGCTTTTCGTGAATACTAGAAGTTCTTGCACCAATTGGAAAGAGAGGATCATTCACAAAAAAAAAAACTAAATACATGAAGGAAAGTCCCCCGCTATCACCATAAGGGCTCAGAGGCCCCTTTGTTTGTAAGTTAGGTTCGACCTTCCCTTTAGCTATTTTGGTCTTTGGTTTCTTCTCGAAGGCATTGGCTGCCACTCCCTTCAACCTCTCCTTCTCATTAGCATCCAATTTCCTCTACATTTCTTAGGTCATGTCACAAATACTTTCAGGGCATAAGTTACTACTAGATCTAGGAACTAGAACACAGATAACTCTTGTCCTACAATTTTTTTGATGTAGTTCCTAACAGTTACTAGTAGATCTTCAATCTCCTAATCTCCTTCGTGATTGGCTGAATAAAGATTCCCTAGCCTCTCTTGCTAAAGGAAATCAAGAATTTTAATCATAAATCCTTAACCTTGCTCTCGACTCCTACCAACTGGTGTTTAGAACGAGAAGAAAGCACAATTTATCCATCATGGTCCACTTTGAACCCAAAGAAGTAAGAGAAGAGCTCAGTTGGCCAATTAATCTATAACAATTGGAGGAAGATTATGAAGGACATGAGGAAAGAGATAGAGTTTAGCGTCACATAGGAAAGTGTAACACCATTGTTGTTGAAGACAGGCTTAAGCTCACTACAAAATGGAAGCCTCAGTCCATATTTGAACTAGTCCACATACACTATCAAACTCTCTCTGAAACATCCCGCAAATCTCTCAGTCACAGTAGCTAGTCAAAGAGTTGTATCTGGCCTAAAACAAAAAGACTTCTAGAATACCACAATTTACCATTTGAAAATAATCAATGCTATCCCTGGTGATTTCACACCAAAAAGCTCCGAGGAGTACTTCTAGGCCATGGTAGCAGAGAAATGAGGGGTGAGAAAGGGATTCCTCTGAGATGAAGGATAATCAAGGGATAAACTTTCAAACCCATCGATATAACTTATAGTACATAGTGGAAGTCAAAACGACATAGGGGTTGTTTGGTATTTTTGTCATATGGAAACACGAGAAAAGAGTCCAATCAAATACACATTACAATGCACAAAAATTAACATATAAATATATTTATATACACAAACAAATATTTTCATCTTTTTGCATTTTTACGACTGAAGAAATCTAATTAAACTATCAGTTGTGGCCTCAGTCGAGACATATCCCACCTAGCAAAACTATATATATATATATATATCATTTATCCTCCTATACTAACTTAGTCTGCCCAATTTATTTTAGAATAAAACCGGAGATTAAAATTTCCTCCTGTATGGTTGACAAATCAACCTGAAGCGATGTTAGCTGGTCTTAAATAATAACTTCCCTAGTCCAAACTGCCACTAATTCTTCCTCCAACATCTTCAGCCGTACATCCCAAAACTGAGGGAGATCAGTCTCTAAGGTCAGTAGATCTTCAGCCTCGTAAAGCTGAAGTTCAGTTGACTCAGACTCCTCTGAAACGCCAATCACTCCTGGAGGGTCAACCACTGGACATGTTGAGTTATCCCTCACTAGCCCCTTAGAATGTCNGGTCTCTAAGGTCAGTAGATCTTCAGCCTCGTAAAGCTGAAGCTCAGTTAACTCAGACTCCTCTAAAACGCCAATCACTCCTGGAGGGTCAACCACTGGACATGTTGAGTTATCCCTCACTAGCCCCTTAGAATGTCTAGAAGCCTTCAGTTGATGCCTCATTCACTGCAACACTGGCCCGAACAACATCATAGTATGAAGGAGGTGTAGCATTCATCCCTAGCTCAAAGAAGGTCCCATCAATCTGTTTAGATCATATGTGGTAAATGAGCAAGCTCATTCCTCGTCTTTGGTTCCACCGGCGGAAGCTGCACAAAAGATCTGGAAACAACTATTTAGAAATTGTCAGTGACGACCNACTTTCAGTTGATGCCTCATTCACTGCAACACTGGCCCGAACAACATCATAGTATGAAGGTGGCGTAGCATTCATCCCTAGCTCAAGGAAGGTCCCATCAATCTGTTTAGATCATGCGTGGTAAATGAGCAAGCTCATTCCTAGTCTTTGGTTCCACCGGCGGAAGCTGCACAAAAGATCTGGAAACAACTATTTAGAAATTGTCAGTGACGACCNCTAAGATTAGCCTAATAATTTTCTATAACATTGAATCAGGGTAGAAAATTAAAATTGCTCTTATTTGGCACAATACAAATCTAAACCATTTATCTCTTCTCATTTCACCAAAAACCTCATACTAGTGGGAAAGATGTTTTTTTATATAAGAAAACTTCATCACATAAACATAGTTTAGTAGTTACTATTTTTAAACTTTGCATTTAAGTTTTGCTAGTAGTTAAAAATTTAGTTTTGCTGGTATCTTAGACATACAAAATTAGTGACAGTAATTTTGTTTGATTTCTGTGAATTTCCTAGTTAATTTATCATTTCAAATTTAAACCTTCCTTATGGGATCGATATTTGGGACTTAAACAGAAAGTCTTATATTACTTGATAATGATACTTATACTTGTGGAGAATCCAAATATTAAGTGTTTAACGTTATTATTACTAAAATACCACATCAAGTATTTGGCACCATTGTAAATCAAAGTCAACTTTATAAATTTTACACAACTATATTCAACCGGGATCAATTACCAACTACAAGCAAAATTGTAAAGCAGAGCTAAGCAATAACTACTAATCTATATTTTTGTGACGAAGTTGTCAAATATGAGAAAGAATTTTTCCCAGAACAATGAGTTTTGGGATAAATGAGAGAGATAAATAGTACTAATTTGTCTTGTTTCAAATAGGAGCAATTTTAATTCTCTACCCTCAGTCAAGTGTTATAGAGAATTGTTGGCTAATCTTAGGTTTAGTCCTTAAATTTGTGGTTAGGCTGCGTGGATACTGGCTCTCACTCCAGAGCTCCCACTTCCCTTCCCCTGAAGGCTAACTCTCGTTTTAGTTCTTAAACACTAAGACCAGATTGGTGATTTTAGTCTGTCACTCTAGAATCCATTTCTTCGCCCAGTAATATATATTTTCCTGTTTATGTGCACCCAATTCCATGAACGAAACACTCCTTCAAAGAATCAAATGTAATTCTCACATTATCGTGAAACTCATACTCCATTTCTTGGATAGTATGTTTCACAACGGATGTTGATATTTCTATTGACCAAATCAAAAAGTAAATTAAGAACAGAGTGAAAAAAATCATCATAATTTATTTTATATTTTAAAATTGGCACATCCAAATTATCTCTTCATTTCACTATATCTCAGAGTAGGGAGAAAGACAAAAAAAACAACTCAGACCTCATGAGAAAGTTACAACAAAATACGAATTTCATAAATAAACAAAAATTTATACAATAATAATAAACAAATCCTTTGTACCTCCTCTTAAACTCTTTCTCTCTTTACAAGACTCTTGATTCTCTCTTTGAAGATGTAAGCAAGAAGAAATCTCTCACTTCTCTCCCTCTCCAACAACTCTTAGGAGAAATCACACTTAAACTCACCACACTACACAATACACACAATGGAACACTAAAGGAAACTCAATGACACACATGCAAACTCCCTTTTCTGACCAATTTTTGCTCTAAATAGAGCATAATGTCAGTTTTCCGAGAGGTGTATCAAATAACTCTTCAAAAAGCGTCCAAATTTGTCGAATCTTCTAGATTTTCACCCTGCACAGACTTCAGCACTGTCGGCGCCCGTGGCCCAAATTAAATTTGTGCTCTCTGTCAAATGGCGTCATCGACGTCCATGTTGGCGTCGTGGGCGCTGAGTATTTCTCTTCAAAATGCTATTTTGACTCCAAATTCCATCCTTTTTGCTCCCTTCTTGGTCCAAGTGCTAAAAACCATCAATCTGAAATAAAACATGAAAGATACTTTCCTTTAAAGAGCAATATCACAAAAAATGAGTATAAAATATAAGTCTAAAAAAGCATATATTTTTGGTGTATCAGTAGGTACAGTCAACTCTTTTAGACTTTAGGACCATCTGTTCAATCACCTTTGAACTGAGAGGTTCAGGAGTTCATTAGGACTTTTAATCTTTTTTGTGGGGTCGGACCCCCAATAGGTGTGTTGGTGAACTAGTTTTTCCTGAGCGATATGTGTTGTGAAGTTGGTCCTGCTCTGGGTCCTAAGACTTTAATTTCCCTTTCGTCTCTTTTCAGATTTGGTTTGTTATTTTTCAAATTAAATCTAATTATGTCGTGCTACACTTGCTCTTTAATTTTTCTTACTTAATTAACTAAATCCTTCCACTTTCAAACTATTTTTAAAAAATTTTAAAACCTCCACAAACTAAAATTAAATAAAAATTTACTTAGTCCATAAAACGACCTTTGTTAATTTTTAGTGTTCACACTAAAGTTACAAGGTATTGGCCAAATAACTAACCCCATAGCTTGCTTTTTGAAGCTTCTACAATGGCATTCCCTATGTTCACTTTCTTTTGCAACTTGTTGACGAGCTACAATGCCCGCAATTTCTCTCCCACTATCAAGTTTGGAGCCAAATTCGATGAACTAGAAGTTTTTCTCGGAAGGGCTCCCATTGTTATAATGAAAATTATCGCTCTAGAAGTTCAGGAGCCGTTTGCTAAGTTCAACCTGAACTGTCCCTAGGATTTCCCTTCTTACAAGAAGGTAAGGACTACTACACCAGCACCTACTAAGTTTGTTGTTCCCATTACTGCTAAGGGAAAAGATGTCATAGTTATTAAAGATACGACTGAAGGATTTACCGTCCTGCCATCAGTGTTTGAAATTGGGTCAAGTTTGAGATCTGCGCCATTAACTTAGTCACGAAGAAGAAACTGTAGCCGAAAGGTCCGGAAGGCTACTAAAGTCTAGATTTTTGAAGAGGTGTCTGTACATGAAATTCCTCATCAAGAGGAACTAGGATTGTTGGAAACCTATCAATTTTTATGAGGGAGTAGGTTCCATCCCTTAATGGATGCTAATGGGTACGAAAGTGTCGAGAAGATTGTTTCTACTTTACCATTACCTCATGGACGTGATGGGGAGAGGAAGAAGCCCGCTCCTATCACTAGAGTCAGTACAATATTCCAGAGACTAGCTATCAAAGAGGGTTGTTCGTTCAGTGAATTACTTAAATGAGTGGGATGTGCAGTATCCCCTCACATGAAGAGAAAAATTCTAAGAGAAGTCAATTCTGGTAGACGATCTCAAAGAGAAACTTAAAATTTTCCTGCTCGCAATTCTCTTTAGATTCCACCTAGGAAGCAAAGTTGGTACTACCACCATCACCACTGATTGCTCTAAGGTCTGCAGACCATCAACCGGTTAAGTCACGTCTAGGTCTGAGAATTCTACCAGTTACCAGTCATAAGGATGTTTCTAAAGATCCAAAAGAAAAGATGAAGAAGTTACCCGGAACTGTATCTTGTCTGTACCATTGGGAGAATACTTCTCTATGACTTGACGATGCCTCTGTTGAGACACCTCATCTAAAGATGTCACTCTCAAAGAAAATAGTATGGATACCTAAGGTTGCCGTACCAATACGGTTCAGTGAGCACATAGGGCAGGATCATGGAATGAAGCAAGGGTCTGAGGTATCCGACATCGTTGTAGCTATTGTTATCGAGTTAGATGAGCAAATGGAGGATGTATAGTAGAATCCCTCAGATCTCAAAATGATACAAGAATCAATAATTGAAGAAAATGTTGAGAAGCTCAGGTTTGAGATTTCTGAGTTAGCTCAAGAACATGGAGTTTCCATTGATGATGATAATGATTTTGACTTTAATGAATATCTCGATGAAGACTTCATGAATATTCATGTCATCAAAACAAGATTCATTACATCTGCGCATGATGCCCAACCTCTTATTGAAGGGAACATTGTATATGATTTGCGTAGGGTTGTTCTACTAAGGGATGAGAAAATTAGCCAAATGGAAAAAAAATAGAAGAGATGGCCACTTCTATGGCTATCATTGTTATAGTTCATGGACTATCTCAACCACAATAGTTGGCTTCCCTGAAGGTAAACCAACCATATATTATACACAGTACAGACGAAAGGAGGGAAGTTACCGCGACTAACAAAGATGATCAACAAAGGAAGGACTCTGTCCAAAGCGTCATACAAGAGAAGGAATTTAAACAAATGGTCGAACAAGTTCAGGAGACCTTAGCCCAATTTAAGTGTGGTGCATTGATTTTAAAGGGTAGACACTACCCGGAGGAGTTCGATGCCATACCCTACCCTAATGGTTTTGTGTCACCAATATTTAAGATATTTGATGGAACTGAAAATCCTATACAACATATAGTATATTTCTGAGCCAATTGTAGAAATGTTGGAGGTAATGAAGCCTAGTTTTTCCGCCAGTTTGTCAGCAGCTTATCAGGGATGACATTTGATTGGTATGCTGAGTTGCCCAACGGATGAGTGAAGACGTTATCCGAATTAGAACAATCATTTGTAAAGAGATTTTTCAGAGCACAACATCACGTTTTTATTAGAGATCTCGTGATGAAAGGCAAAAGCCTAATGAGACTTTAGTGGATTATATCTTGAGGTGGAGAAATCTTAGCATGAAATGTGAGCCTCAGCTACAGGAACATCATGCAATTGAGATTCTACTCAAAAGCATATATGAGCCAATAGCTTTCATGTTTAAGGGACTCACCATCAAGTTCTTTGAGAAGCTTCTCAGCAAAGCTAGCTATCTGCAAGAAGAAGTCAAGCATATAGATTCTCATGAGAAGGCTGAGAAGTCCAGGACAACCAGGATATTTGAGAAGAAATCTGGAATAGTAGCAACAACAGATAAGTGAAAGTAGTCGATAAAGATACAAGCAGAGCATTCTCAACTAAGTTTCCAACAATCATCACAGCATATCCAGTAACAGCGGACACAGCAGTATGGCTAGCCTAGCCAGCAATCACACCAGGGAGGATCATACCGGGCAGAGGGTAGAATGGATCCAACTCTTTCAGAGCGAAAGAAAGCAATATATTCCTTCAAAGAATATTGTGCCCGAAATGTTCATAAATCTAATGAAGAAGCCTAATTTCATATTGTCAGATCCAAGGAAACTGGAGGAAGTTGCAACAAAGATCTGCCTAATTATTGCTCATACCACATATTGCTTGGACATACTATAGAGGAGTGTTTTGCCTTCAAGAATTGGCTCGAGAGAAATCTTAAAGAAGGGAATATAATGATCCCGAAAGAATATTTAAAAGAACCTGAAAGGGGATCTATAAATACCATTTTAACCGGGCAATCACTTCGATAGATCCGTATTCAGAAAAATATAGATGGAGTATAATTTGAAGCAAATCGTCCAAGAAGATACTGGATCAGATTTAGACCGCTTCAGTTCAGGCAGCCGTTCAAATTCTACAGCTTGCTTAACCCAAGATGGAAATTTCTTTAGAAAAACCACCACAACCATAAGAGAAAGAGAAGAACGACATCATGAATTCCTATAGCGCTGGGGGTAAGATAAGGGCTGTCTCTTTTAGATTGATTGTCTCGAATTCAGGGAAGAAAATCCTTGAATTTGGAGAAGAAAATCCTCAAACCAACACAATTTTTGGATGGACTAGGCCGACCATCGACATCAATATGGAGGAAAGTCCTGATGAAGAAAGCTTGGAGGAGGAAATGATGATGATAAAATAGAAGAAACCACAGTACGAGATATTCTTGGAAGATGTGGAGAAAAATGAATATGTTACTATGTATGATCGGATCAACCACTATGTGAAAACCATGACCCTTACTCAAGTCCACCCTCAAAAGGATGAGAGTTTGCAGACTAAGGAAGTTCATAGCATTGGTTTAAAGCTGATCATGTTTTACCGTGCTTCCCCTTCTACTAGTTCTGAAAGTTGTGTAAATTTGGAAGAGGATTCTAAAGAATTAATGAAATTACCTTTTGGTTGCTTTTCTCCTTGTGTACAAAAATTAATTCAATAGGGATGTGTGCCAAAGTAATTGCCAAAAGATAAACTATAACTTCTTGAGAAATTATGGAATGTTAAAAGTTGAACCCCAAACTCGAAAGAAGGTCTCGGACTTGGTATCGTATGACAAGTCAATGACTTAGAATTTTGCATGGTTAATACTAGCGGATTCAAAGAAGATTGCCTTGATGTAGAGGATGACTCTCAAGATCAGTTAATAGATGATGCTCCGCCAGAGTTTGAAGAAGAAATTAAGTCAACTATTGATGAATTGAAGGAGGTCAACCTCGGGACTGAAGAACAGCCCCGGCCAACATTTATATGTTCTTTACTCAATGATGAAGAATCGATGGAGCTAATCAAGCTATTATTAGAGTTCAAGGATTATTTTGCCTGGAATTATGATGAAATGTCAGGGCTATCTTTAGAAGTCATAATGCATAAACTTGGGGTGGATAAAGATATGACCTCAGTAAAATAAGCTCCCAGAAGGATGTGCCTTGAGATAGAGTAACAAGTCATTGTAGAGGTGAAGAAATTAGTATATGCTAATTTTGTAAGAGAAGAGCAATGTCTAACATGGTTAGCCAATATTGTACTCGTTAAGAAGAAAAATAGACAAATCTGTGTATGCGTCGACATCAAGGATTTAAATAAGGCTTGTCCAAAGGATGAGTTCCCGTTACTGATACCAGAATTAATGGTGAACATTGCATTGGCACATTAGATTTTCTCTTTCTTAGATGGATTGTTAGATTACAAAAAAATCAAAATGGCTCTAAAGGATGCAGCACTTATGTCTTTCAAGACACCGATTGGGATCTTTTGCTACACAGTGATGCCATTTAGGTTAAAGAATGCCAGAGCAACATATCAACGAGATATGACGAAGATCTTTGACGACCTCATTCACAACCAAGTGGAGTGCTACGTGAATGATTTGGTCATCAAGAGAAAATAAAAAATAGACCATTTGTACAATTTGAGGATCTTGTTTAAATGATTACAATAATATAATCTCAAGATGAATCCTTTAAAGTGCACCTTTGGCGTTACCTCTGGTAAATTTCTAGGATTTTTTATCCATCATCGGGGAATCGAGATCGACTCAGATAAGATTAAAACCTTAAAACAACTGCGCTCCTTCCAAAAAAAGTTGGCATGTTTGATACGCTTTATTTCTAATCTCTCAGGTAAGTGTCAGCTCTTCTTGGCATTAACTAAAAAGGATGTCAAATTCGTTTGGGAAGAGAGATGCCAACGGGCCTTTGAGGATGCTAAGTGATATTTAATGGCACATCCTATTTTGGCAGTCCCTATACTGGGAAAACTGTTGATACTTTATATTGTTGCCTTAAAAAGCTCTCTCAAAACCTTGTTAGCTCAAGTCAATGACGAGGGTAAAGAAAATGTTCTCTACTACTTGAGTCGTTGTCTAATACCGATGAATGTAAAGTATCCACCTATTGAGAAGCATTGTCTAGCTTTAATTTTCACAGCCCAAAAGCTTAAGCATTACATGCTCTCTCATAAGATTTCCTAATTTCAAAAGTTAATCCATTGCAATATTTGATGGCCCGACCAACACATTCCGGACATTTATCAAGATGGTCAATGATTTTATTGCAATTTGATATAATTTTTGTTCCCCTTCGCGCTATCAAGGGATAGATTTTAGCAGATTTTCTTGAGGCACAACCACTTCTAGTTGGGTCCGCACTCAACGATAAATCAATCCACATTGATAAATATGGATTGCCTCCCACAAAGCGCTTGGTTTAACGTCATCGGCCTGAAAACAGTCACAATTCATAAACAATTACACTGAAAAAGATAATCATGGGATGCCTCACAAGAAGCGCTTAGGTTAACTTTGTCAGCATGACAAGCGATACCTCCAAGATTAAAATTTCATTTAAGTAATCCCTGGTCAATCACCCAATCTTTTCTAGATCCTAGAATTCCTACTAAATCCTTAAGTTTTAGCTTTTCTTTCAACTTTTCCTTTTCAGATTGATTCATATTATTGTTCCTCATATTTCTTTCTAGATTTAATATTCTTCTAATGATTTTCTCAATTTGTATATTAATATCATACTTAAAATTTATAAGAAATGGATCTCTATATTATAATTCAAGATCTCCTAAATTTTGTATCGGATTCTCTCATGATGATTCAGATCCTGAATCAAATTCTACTAAGTTACTCTTCTTTCCCAAGTTATCTTCTAATTCTTCCTCTTGGGGCTGAGAAAATGGTGGAGGTGGTCTTTCTATATTTATCTTGGTTGATGAAATAGGTTTTTTTAATTCTTTAGTAATTTCTTCCATTTGTCTTCCAATCTCTTTTTCCCCTTTTTTAAACTCAATGTTCTTTAGAACTATATCCTCTAATTCTGTTCCACTTCTTAGTTGGATAGCTTTATCTTGCCCATTATTCTTCTCTTTAGGGTTTATCTCATGGTCACTAGGTAAAATCTATGGAGGATGATTGTTAAATAAGTTAACAGTCTGCGTCAGTTGGTTTTTCTATATTCCTTATTGCAGCTCCTTAACTTCCAGCTAACTCTTCATTTGAATAACAACCTCTTCTAACAATAACTCTTCCTCATTATGTGGTTTGATGTTAAATCTATGAGGAAAACAAAATCCAACATTAAAATTTCCCTAATTATTCTAATTGCACATCTAATCAAGTTGATTAACTTCCCACAATTAGTTGCTTCCTCCAAAATTGTTATTCCATTTAAAGTTGGAATGGTTCTCTCAGCCTGGGTTGTAATAATCGGAATAAGGCTTATCTGAGTGATTTTTTATCTCATGGCTTGTTTCGAAGAAGTTAGCCTCAATTAATTATCCAAATGAATTTTCCTCCATAACTGATGGTCCTTAAGGATAACTTTCTACGTATTGGTTTAACTTTCTCGCGATATTTGCAACCTGAGAAGCTAAAATAGTTAGCATATGAGCTTCATGAAAATTCACTACCCTCTTGGGGTTCACTCTATCAAAGCTACTAGCATTATAATCCAAAGCTAAATATTCATTATCTTGTTGATTCGCTATTTCTACAATAAATTCATGGTGCTCTTTCTAACTCATAGTCCTCCTAAAAGTTCTCTCTAGTTCTGATTCGTAGGGAGGTCTCCAGCTCATAAACTATGCATAAAAAAAGTGAAAGTTCAAAAAGAAATAAAAACACACTTAAAAATTCTTATATATATTTTTACTTTTTTATTATTTAAAAATATTTTTTAACACACAAACAAGAACTTATACAAATAAAAAACACTACGATTTTTCAAGTCTAAGTCTAATTATTTTGACTAAATTTTTTACTTAAGTCAAATCAACTATTCCTTCACCGGAAATGACACCAAAAACTTGACCCGACCTGCAGTTTCACAATTATTTAGTTTTGTGGCTATAAACTTAACCCTGTTTCTTTAGGCAACCAGTGTGTAAAATGGATATGTTATAGAGTTTAGAAATTGATTTATAGTTTACACACTATGGGTTCTACTCAAGTATATGTATCGTTCAAGTAATATAGACCTTTTTTCAAAAATCTTGAGTATCGATCCCACGGGGAAATGTGTTAATTCCTAACGACTTATGTAAAAGTTCTACTCTACAATAACTCGTCATAGCCTAAAATTTTTTAGAAGTTGAATTTCCTAAATCCACTACTTTACTCTAAAAATAAACTCAACCAAATTAATTAAAAACCTAATCTATGGAAGTTGGTTAAATTTTGGAAAGTTCTTATATAATTAAAATCCCTTTCCTCTTCTAATGAATATTGCATAAGTAGTGGAAGAATTGATAGAATTATGTAAAAATTTTTGTGCCAACAAGGAACATATGTATATCTACCCTCTTGCGAGTGTATAGGTACACTTAGTATTCTATTAGGATTACACAAATAGCAAAGATGCAAAAATGGTTAAAAGCCTTACAACTCATGACAAGGAACTCATTCACTTACATCACTTGTCACCTAGAAGCTCCTAATAGAAATAGATCATGTAGAATTTTTCCTTTAAAAGTTGCATCGCCTCTTAAACTATTTCACCATAGTCAACCGAACAATGTGAGTGCACTCAAGTTGTGACTTCATCGCTCTTCCGAGTCTTAGTCTCAACTTACAACTTATTTTAACATAACATAGGGCCAGTAGGTTATGTCAATAAAGCAATGGAGATATTGCTCATCACATAGAAATTAAAATTATTATCTCATAAAACAATTTTTTTACACATGCCACTACTTCAACAAAAGATAAAAGAGTAAGAAAAACTACTTGCTAAGCATGAAGAGGACACATAGATTCTTCATTGAAAATGACATTGAAATCACACAATTATATTACAATAATTCATAGAAAATACAATAAGATTACAAGACTTATGTTTACAGAAGATTCACAGACTCCTTGCACAACAACTAGCAATCCCTTACACTTTTCTCCAAAGTCCCAAGAGTCACCAAGACTCCCAAAGACACTTCTCGCATGAAGAGACACCAAACCTACTCTCTCTTCTCCCTCTACGATTGCACCAAACACACGCACACACACACACACTCTAAGAGACACCAACACACACAAACAAATAGAATCTGACACTTGAAAATCTCTCTTTTTAATATAACCCTCGAAATCCCTAAGAATCAATTCAGATGCCCCTTCAAAATTAATCCAAATACATTGTATTATGAAAAAAAAATTGATTTTGGCGCCTAGACGCTGACCTTCTAGAAGCATGAAATAACTATATGGCGTCAGTCCAATTTTTCTTCTATGCTTCATTGACCCCAATTTGTTCCATTTACTCCAAATTGCTCCATTTCAATTTGTTTCAATTGCATAACCTATGGTACCTGTAATCAAAAATACAAAAATACATCCCTTTAATGTGCAGTATCACTAAAAAATAAGCATTAAATGCTTAAAAAAGTAGTCTATTTTTAGGCATGTTAGTAAAGATGAATAATCGTAGACTCTGGTTTCATTCCCCGAACATGTACTGAAGTCTCGGATGGGAGTCTTAAACTATGAGATTCTATGAATAAGCAGTGAATTGTCCTAAGCTAATTAAGCGAACACCCTACATGACATAAAAAATTAACACCAACACCCCTATGTCGAGCATAACCTATATTGAAGGTGACTTCCATTCCACAATTCTTTTGCGAGGGTCGAGAAAGGATACTCAAAACTCTCCCAGTCCCTTAAATAATCCACTCAGATGGTCTTACTCCCTAAAATCAGCCACTTAATAATTGGGCAACCCAGAAAAAGCTTTTCGTGAATACTAGAAGTTCTTGCACCAGTTGGAAAAAGAGGATCATTCACAAAAAAAAACTAAATATATGAAGGAAAGTCCCCCACCATCACCATAAGGGCTCAGAAGCCCTTTGTTTGTAAGTTAGGTTCGACCTTCTCTATAGCTATTTTGGTCTTTGGTTTCTTCCTGAAGGCATTGGCTGCCACTCCCTTCAACCTCTCCTTCTCATTAGCATCAAATTTCCTCTACATATCTTAGGTCATGTCAAAAATACTTTCAGGGCATAAGTCACTACTAGATCTAGGAACTAGAACACAGATAACTCTTGTACTACAATTTTTTTGATGTAGTTCCTAACAGTTACTAGTAGATCTTCAATCTCCTAATCTCCTTCGTGATTAGCTGAATAAAGATTCCCTAGCCTCTCTTGCTAAAGGAAATCATGAATTTTAATCATAAATCCTTAACCTTGCTCTCGACTCCTACCAACTGGTGTTTAGAATGAGAAGAAAGCACAATTTATCCATCATGGTCCACTTTGAGCCCAAAGAAGTAAGACAAGAGCTCAATTGGCCAATTAATCTATAACAATTGGAGGAAGATTATGAAGGACATGAGGAAAGAAATAGAGTTTAGCGTCACATAGGAAAGCGTAACACCATTTTTGTTGAAGACAGGCTTAAGCTCACTACAAAATGGAAGCCTCAGTCCATATTTGAACTAGTTCACATACACTATCAAACTCTCTCTGAAACATCCCGCAAATCTCTCAGTCACAGTAGCTAGTCAAAGAGTTTTATCTGGCCTAAAACAAAAATACTTCTAGAATACCACAATTTACCATTTGAAAATAATCAATGCTATCCCTAGTGATTTCACACCAAAAAGCTTCGAGGAGAACTTCTAGGCCATGGTAGAAGAGAAATGAGGGGTGAGAAAGGGATTCCTCTGAGATGAAGGATAATCAAGGGATAAACTTTCAAACCCATCAATATAACTTATAGTACATAATGGAAGTCAAAACGACATAGGGGTTGTTTGGTATTTTTGTCATATGGAAACACGAGAAAAGAGTCCAATCAAATACACATTACAATGCACAAAAATTAACATATAAATATATTTATATACACAAACAAATATTTTCATCTTTTTGCATTTTTACGACTGAAGAAATCTAATTAAACTATCAGTTGTGGCCTCAGTCGAGACATATCCCACCTAGCAAAACTATATATATATATATATATCATTTATCCTCCTATACTAACTTAGTCTGCCCAATTTATTTTAGAATAAAACCGGAGATTAAAATTTCCTCCTGTATGGTTGACAAATCAACCTGAAGCGATGTTAGCTGGTCTTAAATAATAACTTCCCTAGTCCAAACTGCCACTAATTCTTCCTCCAACATCTTCAGCCGTACATCCCAAAACTGAGGGAGATCGGTCTCTAAGGTCAGTAGATCTTCAGCCTCGTAAAGCTGAAGCTCAGTTAACTCAGACTCCTCTAAAACGCCAATCACTCCTGGAGGGTCAACCACTGGACATGTTGAGTTATCCCTCACTAGCCCCTTAGAATGTCTAGAAGCCTTCAGTTGATGCCTCATTCACTGCAACACTGGCCCGAACAACATCATAGTATGAAGGAGGTGTAGCATTCATCCCTAGCTCAAAGAAGGTCCCATCAATCTGTTTAGATCATATGTGGTAAATGAGCAAGCTCATTCCTCGTCTTTGGTTCCACCGGCGGAAGCTGCACAAAAGATCTGGAAACAACTATTTAGAAATTGTCAGTGACGACCCCTTGAGTGATTGCATCCGACGCTTTAGGCAAAATCAATACAAAAGCAGGTTACTGACCTTGTCCCTTAGTTACCATAGGAAGAATCAAAGGGGAGCTATTCCACATGCTTATTGTCCGGGAGGATCGCTCCCACCATGAGACGTTTCTTTATAGGGAAATCACCCTCTCTCATTATGGATTTTTTCGCAGGACGACCATTAAGCATGTCTGATGACCTCACCTCGTTCGTGGGCTCACAACTTTTCTCAAACGCTACAAGCTTATTGAATCGCTTCCAGCGAACTTGGCCATCTGCTTCATCACATGAAACACCATCGCTCAAGCATCGTCATTAAACTTGACCAATTTTGGAGGGAACCCACTCTCCATGATCACAAACAACAAAGGAAGTCGGAGGAGGATTAGGGAAACATGCGAAAGACAAGTCTTTCCTCACAAATTTCCTTATTTATAAAGATCTTGGTGTGGAATCGAGGAAAGGTCAATTATTGCATATTTAACGAGAAAAAAATGCATCAGGACTCTTAGGATCCGCAAGTAGAGTTAGGTGCGGAGTCCAATGAAATCACGCCACGTGGTGATGACATAAAAAGAAAATTTGTCTGATAACATAAGGGAATATTCCTCCAGTGTTATTCAGGTGTTATTGTGTGTTATTCATATGTTATTATGTATTATTCAAGTGTTATTGATGTGTTATTGTGTTATTATAACACCAGGAGTATTCCCAGAACAGAATAATACGCGAATAATATACAATAACACATGAATAACATGAAATAAAACGAGGGGGGGGGGATATTCCCTTATGTTACCGGGTCGATTTTTTTCTGTCACCTTCACGTAGCGTGATTTCATTAGACTTCGCACGTAACTCTACTTGAGGAGTTCTTATGCAATATTTTTTCTTATTTAACAGTCATAAATAAGGTTAACATTTTTTAAGAATCAGATTCCTTTGTCGCTATTACCGTGAACTAGTAAAAGAATTGGGGAATTCAATATGTACCCCAAAAATGTGCCAACATGAATCTTGAAGACAACTAAGGATTAACAAAGAGTTTGATGTGGCAAGATAGGACCCACATAAAACCGTTCGGGAATCCATCCTCACCAACCCGATATAATTCAACCGGTAAAGTTCGACTTAATACTTGATTAGAGCGAAACAATCATCACAAGGTTAGCCGGCCCATTTTTCAGCCAACAAGCTTCTGGCCCAACGCCNAATACAATAACACATGAATAACACAAAATAAAACGGGGGGGGGATATTCCCCTATGTTACCGGGTCAATTTTTTTTTCTGTCACATTCACGTAGCGTGATTTCATTAGACTTCGCACGTAACTTTACTTGAGGAGTTCTTATGCAATATTTTTTCTTATTCAACAGTCATAAATAAGGTTAACATTTTTAAGAATCAGATTCCTTTGTCGTTATTACCATGAACTAGTAAAAGAATTGGGGAATTCCATATGTACCCCAAAAATGTGCCAACATGAATCTTGAAGACAACTAAAGGTTAACAAAGAGTTTGATGTGGCAAGATAGGACCCACATAAAACCGTTCGGAAATCCATCCTCACCAACCCGGTATAATTCAACCGGTAAAGTTTGACTTAATACCTGATTAGAGCGAAACAATCATCACAAGGTTAGCCGGCCCATTTTTCAGCCAACAAGCTTCTGGCCCAACGCCACTCAAACCGACTCTCAACCGAAAAACCCTCCCCTCCCAAGGCCGCCCGGAGTCTCTAAGTTGGACAACCCTCCTGCCCAAGACCGCCTAGTGTACTAGCAAGATGGGAGGCTATTATAAGGACCCTATCCCTATGTGATGTAAAATGTTCAGAATACCCTTCTACTGTGATTACTTTATAGAGGTACAAATGTAAACCACTAGTGTTCATTCATATAAATAGGGGACTAATTTCATGAATAAAGGTTATGCATTTTTCCTGTTCAAGACTATATTCTTGCCCTTACTTTTACACTATTTCTCTTCTTTCTGTGCTCTATACATTAGGCGTCTCCCAGACAATTTTGGTTTCAACAGTACTTGTATTATCCTGAGAGACATTGGTCATGTCTTTTAGAACCTAAACATATTTGTCAAGCATAGGATTATATAATTTGAACAAACAAAAGTAAGAGCAAATGTTTAAACCGAAGCTCTTGGCTTATAAATCATTATTCCCAAGAAATACATGAAAAACCAAATTAAGAACAACATAAGCTCACGGATTATATTGGCCCACATTAAAACTTCACCAAATCAACACAAATTAAAGTTGTTTTACTCACAATGCAGATGACTTCATCCTATCAAGTGCAAACAGCTGCTCAACTCCGCTAATCTTCATACTAAATATTGTTCAATTCAACATCTTGTCAACTAGATCTTCATCAAGCTATAATTCTCAATTTGAAAGACAACTTCCTCAATTAAACCCCCTAACAAGCTACAAATCATGCTACACAATTTATAGATTATCTTCTTTTATGGGCATTTACATGCATGCCACGTAATTTTTATGCATTTACACATCTAACACGTAAACATTTATATGTATGAACATGCCACTCAAATCTCTAACATCACATAAAAATAACTTTTAAAAGTAAGATCTTTTCTTGAATAAATTTATGACACGAGTGTGTTATAAAAGTAAATATCATATTGAGTGTTAGATATGGTATGCATGTAAATTTTATTCTTTTTATGTAGCTGCTTATGTAGCTGCTTATGTAGCATATCGAATAGCAATCCAAATCCATATATAAAGATAAAAATTGGAATTCAAGTTACACAACTCGAGGTATGCAATTCTAGTATTTTATTCTCTTCATTCTTTCAATAAATAAAATCTCACAGCTTCCATCTGTAGAATACTCTTATTTCCCGTTTCTCTCTTCCGATTCCAAAACACATGAAAGTGAGCGGCGTGAGTTCAAGAAAGAAATTGGCTTCCAACAATAAATGCATTCTTTTATCTTGAAAAACTGATGTACAAAGTATACAATTGTAAATTTGATTTAAATAAAAGTCACTTCCACATAACTATAATATGCATGCATGCATAATATCTGATTTTACGGCGGAACCAATTCAACTGTACAGAAGTATCTTCATTCTTCATGTACGCAATAAGCTCCAGGATTATTCGGAAAATCACTGAAGAAAACATGGATCAGTCATCTCAAAAAATTTATATCCATCCAAAAGTTGATTGAAGCCGCATTAAAAGGAATGCTCATCTGTGGCGGAACTCTTTCACAATAGTTCAAAACATAGAATTCATCCGATTATACTGACAAGCAGAGAACAGCAAATTCTCAGTTACCACGTTATCAATTATTCTTCTTCTCAACAGCATCCACCAGCTCTGGTACTTTATCAAGTAAATAATTCATCAGCTCAGAAAATTCAACCTTCGATCGGTTTGTTTTACCTCCAACAACAACCGTAGTTCCATTCTGTAAGGCCCATATCTGCAAAGGCAATATAATTTATTTATATGAACAGGTTGCCACAAGTTCATATCATTTAATTCCCAAAACCAGAGTATGTGCGTCACCTGTAAATGAGACAGATAGCTGATGCAAGTTGTAAGCATTAGAGCACCAAATCCAACATAAACAGTCGGCACGCCCGGATCCATCTAAGATAAATCAAATAAAACATAAATAGTATGTTTTGGATTTAAAATACTTTGTTTTGAACTACTTACCTTCAGATCTAGACCAGTACTACCAATTGCATCTTCGATAACAATTTTCATTCCATCAATATGAATTGGAAGTTTTGAGCCAGGCCGTCGAACTCCCACAAAATTTCCCTCCTGGTCATACAGAGCAATGGACTGTAGGTCCCGAGCAAGCATTGATCTGAGGATTACACAAAATTGTGTTTGATTACAAATACCTGAAGGCATTCCAGAGGTTCTTTATCTAAAATGACACACCATAAAAGGAAAAATAGCACACTCACATTCCCTTAACACTGGGAGAATTAGCATCTCCAACTGGAAGGAAGGTTCCGTAAAGCTTCTTATCTCCATTTCTCTGCAATGGAGCCATAGCCAAATTGAAAGGTCCTTCACCATCCTTCAATACTTGAAGGGCCGAGAAACCCCAATCTGTTTGGTAGATTGTAATCCCTCCATATCTTAGAGGATCATTCACACTTATAGTTTTCCTCATGAGCACCTTTCCATTAACATCCAACAATGAGATATCACTGTGAAACTGAGAAACCTATACCAACAAAGAAAAATCAGGCAATAAAACACATTAGTCAATTCCATTCAGCAATTAAATAAATGGTAAATGTAAGTTCGAAATAGGTTAGGGAAATTTAATAAGTATGTCGGTATCATCATATATAGTTCAAAAAAGTTATGCACCACCACTTTCAGAATACCCTATACCAATGCTACATTCATGTCTAATAAAAGAAAGGGTAACTGTGGTCTAGTTCCTTCTATTATTTAATTCTCTTGAAAGATGAATAGTCTTTTTGTTGAGTTGATTTTTTAGAGAAATGGAAAATGGCATTCCCAAGGTGGCTGTTTAAGAAAAAAACTGTAGCTGGAGTGAAGTAACATGAAAATAACATAAAGAATTGCTTACTTCGCCACTCTCATAGTAATCCATAAAGAATTTATTGACATGAACTTCGGTGTTAAAGGTTTGTGTTGGCCTTGAAAGAAAGCCAGCAGGAGACATAACATCTGCAACAACAAAATTCAGCCCTTGAGGAACAGTCACTGAGCCACGAAAGCTTCCAGCAGCACTAAGTGTTGCTCCTGTCATAATCAATAACATAGCCAAATGTACACCGATGGGAGCAAACCGACCAGCCATTCCCTTGAAAGCATACAATGTTGTGCCTTTCAAAAACACCTAAAAAACTAAAAGCAATGATGATGATGGTCTTAATAAAACAATCCAATACCAGAGCTAAACTAGAAGGTTAAATAAATCCAAGTGATCGGGTTGAAATGCAAGGAAATTCTGAAGAAGCTGACATCTTATAGCTTAATCTAGCAAGTAAAAACAGTTCAACAGTTTAGATTTCTCCTCTTGGTACACAAAGTGTCTATAAAAGAATTATAAAGCGATATAGGACAAGCATGGATTTTGTCTCATAATATTGCATTTTTAGTATCAATAAATTGTATTGTCTATTTAGCTTCATATTTAGCCTTTATCTGCTGTTACATTAATTGTTATGTGCGATATTGTATTGTTTCAGTTTCAAAAGCATATAGTTATTCAGTCATATCTTGTAGGTTTTTCCTCTTCCTTCTTATTCCTTATTTGCTCCCCTTCTTCCTCATCTTCATCAAGGCTTCCACATATCTTCACTATTTACCCTATACTAATTGATATCAAAGCCCGACTTCATTCTAAAACAGTAAGATAATGAATTGCATTGTAATGAAAATTAATTTCTATGAATCCATCAGATTCAAAATGATGGTACTTCTATCTCACAATTTTTGAGCCATTGAGCACTCTGATCAATGCATCCTCCTAGCAAGCCCCAGTATCTTGCTTAGCTTCCAATCTCCAGACCCTAAAATGTTTTAAGGGAATAATCAGCCGTCAAGCTCAGGAACACTTTCATAGTCAACAATCTCCCTTTCTATTCCTTCTTTTCACCAACCAGCTCTCTCCCATGTGTTTAATGTGCATGCATATCTCAAAACGTGTAAAATATATCAAGATAACCAACAGTAAGGATGGAAATGAGTCAAGCTTGAGCAAATTAGACTTGGCTCAAATTCAAAATTTTCTAGTTCAGTCTTGCTCCAAATTGAATCATTCAAAATTTTAGTTATGAGTCGAACTGGGTTTACTCAACATCCCCCAGCTCAACTAGACTAGCTTGAATGAATTGAAATTAGAAAATGCACAACAAACATAATTATATTTGTTTTTCATACTATTTTTAGAAAAAAAAAATGGAAAAGTTAATATCTATATATGCATAAATATTTTATAGAATAGGAGTTTATTCACGATATCTAAAACTATCAAACTTACAAATCACTTTATCGTCAAACAAAGTTGACTGATAACTGCCGATATAACACTACTAATATTACAGAACAAGTCTTTGTTTAGCTAATTCTTAGCCATCTACCTTTTAAACACTTTCTCCATTTCACTAAAGGTTCACTTATTTGTCCAGGTGTGTCAACAGTTAGAAGCATGCTATATGCAAAAATATCATATGAAATTGTTGTTCTTAAATACATTCAAAGAGTTTTCATAAATCATTAAAAATCTGAATTTATTTATTATTTATTTTATCTCTACATAAAATCACCAAATAGTTTTAAATGTGAGTTTACAATGTATGTTTTACCGAACACAAGATAAGAAAACTTCTATTTTGTAAGGGAATCTCAATTGGATGCCATATTTTTATTCCTAAGGATGTTATAATTGGGTACCATACTGGTGCAAAGGGGAAGAAATATAACCAGGTCGACTCCATAAATATCTCACTTGTCAAGAAAAACCGATGAAAAGGTAACTTATCAATCTCAAATATATAGAATATGGTTATATCTATAGAAGAAGATATTTTCCGCATAGATTTATTTGAGACAAACAGAATGGTTAATGAGCAGAAATGATCAACTATAACTGGCAGACAGTCCCAAATGAGTAGCACCATCTAATATTAAAAATTCATGTACACTCAAATATACACACAATGGCGACATTTGACGTTGTGGCCAATTTACGGACAAGTAATAAAATTGAACCGCATATTGGACATGAAAAAATATTTTTTTGAGAAAGTTATGTCACAATTTGCACGGTTTTTGTTGACAATTTCCATGGGCTAGGGATTATTCAGCAAATATGTTTTGTTATGCCAAGAACAAACTAAAGAAAAATATTGAAACCAAAGATGCACGAATGAACCACGTTCCCGCCTAAGGAAATACAATAAGACTACAAACATTCCACAAATAAAGACTCAAGTTTTATATATAAACAGAATATCTTGTGCACCTATATCTANTAATACCCTATACCAATGCTACATTCATGTCTAATAAAAGAAAGGGTAACTGTAGTCTAGTTCCTTCTATTATTTAATTCTCTTGAAAGATAAATAGTCTTTTTGTTCAGTTAATTTTTTAGAGAAAAGGAAAATGGCATTCCCATGGTGGCTGTTTAAGAATAAACTGTAGCTGGAGTGAAGTAACATGAAAATAACATAAAGAATTGCTTACTTCACCGCTCTCATAGTAATCCATAAAAAATTTATTGACATGAACTTCGGTGTTAAAAGTTTGTGTTGGCCTTGAAAGAAAGCCAGCAGGAGACATAACATCTGCAATAACAAAATTCAGCCCTTGAGGAACAGTCACTGAGCCACGAAAGCTTCCAGCAGCACTAAGTGTTGCTCCTGTCATAATCAATAACATAGCCAAATGTACACCGATGGGAGCAAACCGACCAGCCATTCCCTTGAAAGCATACAATGTTGTGCCTTTCAAAAACACCTAAAAAACTAAAAGCAATGATGATGATGGTCTTAATAAAACAATCCAATACCAGAGCTAAACTAGAAGGTTAAATAAATCCAAGTGATCGGGTTGAAATGCAAGGAAATTCTGAAGAAGCTGACATCTTATAGCTTAATCTAGCAAGTAAACACAGTTCAACAGTTTAGATTTCTCCTCTTGGTACACAAAGTGTCTAAAAAAGAATTATAAAGCGATATAGGACAAGCATGGATTTTGTCTCATAATATAGCATTTTTAGTATCAATAAANTATTCAGCAATTAAATAAATGGTAAATGTAAGTTCGAAATAGGTTAGAGAAATTTAATAAGTATGTCGGTATCATCATATATAGTTCAAAAAAGTTATGCACCACCACTTTCAGAATACCCTATACCAATGCTACATTCATGTCTAATAAAAGAAAGGGTACCTGTAGTCTAGTTCCTTCTATTATTTAATTCTCTTGAAAGATGAATAGTCTTTTTGTTGAGTTAATTTTTTAGAGAAGGAAAATGACATTCCCATGGTGGCTGTTTAAGAAAAAACTGTAGCTGGAGTGAAGTAACATGAAAATAACATAAAGAATTGCTTACTTCGCCACTCTCATAGTANACTGTGGTCTAGTTCCTTCTATTATTTAATTCTCTTGAAAGATGAATAGTCTTTTTGTTGAGTTGATTTTTTAGAGAAATGGAAAATGGCATTCCCAAGGTGGCTGTTTAAGAAAAAAACTGTAGCTGGAGTGAAGTAACATGAAAATAACATAAAGAATTGCTTACTTCGCCACTCTCATAGTAATCCATAAAGAATTTATTGACATGAACTTCGGTGTTAAAGGTTTGTGTTGGCCTTGAAAGAAAGCCAGCAGGAGACATAACATCTGCAACAACAAAATTCAGCCCTTGAGGAACAGTCACTGAGCCACGAAAGCTTCCAGCAGCACTAAGTGTTGCTCCTGTCATAATCAATAACATAGCCAAATGTACACCGATGGGAGCAAACCGACCAGCCATTCCCTTGAAAGCATACAATGTTGTGCCTTTCAAAAACACCTAAAAAGCTAAAAGCAATGATGATGATGGTCTTAATAAAACAATCCAATACCAGAGCTAAACTAGAAGGTTAAATAAATCCAAGTGATCGGGTTGAAATGCAAGGAAATTCTGAAGAAGCTGACATCTTATAGCTTAATCTAGCAAGTAAACACAGTTCAACAGTTTAGATTTCTCCTCTTGGTACACAAAGTGTCTAAAAAAGAATTATAAAGCGATATAGGACAAGCATGGATTTTGTCTCATAATATAGCATTTTTAGTATCAATAAATTGTATTGTCTATTTAGCTTCATATTTAGCCTTTATCTGCTGTTACATTAATTGTTATGTGCGATATTGTATTGTTTCAGTTTCAAAAGCATATAGTTATTCAGTCATATCTTGTAGGTTTTTCCTCTTCCTTCTTATTCCTTATTTGCTCCCCTTCTTCCTCATCTTCATCAAGGCTTCCACATATCTTCACTATTTACCCTATACTAATTGATATCAAAGCCCGACTTCATTCTAAAACAGTAAGATAATGAATTGCATTGTAATGAAAATTAATTTCTATGAATCCATCAGATTCAAAATGATGGTACTTCTATCTCACAATTTTTGAGCCATTGAGCACTCTGATCAATGCATCCTCCTAGCAAGCCCCAGTATCTTGCTTAGCTTCCAATCTCCAGACCCTAAAATGTTTTAAGGGAATAATCAGCCGTCAAGCTCAGGAACACTTTCATAGTCAACAATCTCCCTTTCTATTCCTTCTTTTCACCAACCAGCTCTCTCCCATGTGTTTAATGTGCATGCATATCTCAAAACGTGTAAAATATATCAAGATAACCAACAGTAAGGATGGAAATGAGTCAAGCTTGAGCAAATTAGACTTGGGTCAAATTCAAAATTTTCTAGTTCAGTCTTGCTCCAAATTGAATCATTCAAAATTTTAGTTATGAGTCGAACTGGGTTTACTCAACATCCCCCAGCTCAACTAGACTAGCTTGAATGAATTGAAATTAGAAAATGCACAACAAACATAATTATATTTGTTTTTCATACTATTTTTAGAAAAAAAAAATGGAAAAGTTAATATCTATATATGCATAAATATTTTATAGAATAGGAGTTTATTCACGATATCTAAAACTATCAAACTTACAAATCACTTTATCGTCAAACAAAGTTGACTGATAACTGCCGATATAACACTACTAATATTACAGAACAAGTCTTTGTTTAGCTAATTCTTAGCCATCTACCTTTTAAACACTTTCTCCATTTAACTAAAGGTTCACTTATTTGTCCAGGTGTGTCAACAGTTAGAAGCATGCTATATGCAAAAATATCATATGAAATTGTTGTTCTTAAATACATTCAAAGAGTTTTCATAAATCATTAAAAATCTGAATTTATTTATTATTTATTTTATCTCTACATAAAATCACCAAATAGTTTTAAATGTGAGTTTACAATGTATGTTTTACCGAACACAAGATAAGAAAACTTCTATTTTGTAAGGGAATCTCAATTGGATGCCATATTTTTATTCCTAAGGATGTTATAATTGGGCACCATACTGTTGCAAAGGGGAAGAAATATAACCAGGTAGACTCCATAAAATATCTCACTTGTCAAGAAAAACCGATGAAAAGGTAAATTATCAATCTCAAATATATAGAATATGGTTATATCTATTGAAGAAGATATTTTCCGCATGGATTTATTTGAGACAAACAGAATGGTTAAGGAGCAGAAATGATCAAATATAACTGTCAGACAGTCCCAAATGATTAGCACCATCTAATATTAAAAGTTCATGTACGCTCAAATATACACACAATGGCAACATTTGACGTTGTGGCCAATTTACGGACAAGTAATAAAATTGAACCGCATATTGGGCATGAAAAAATATTTTTTTGAGAAAGTTATGTCACAATTTGCACGGTTTTTGTTGACAATTTCCATGGGCTAGGAATTATTCAGCAAATATGTTTTATCATGGCAAAGACCAAACTAAAGAAAAATATTGAAACCAAAGATACACGAATGAACCACGTTCCCGCATAAGGAAATACAATAGACTACAAACATTCCACAAATAAAGACTCAAGTTTTATATATAAACAGAATATCTTTTGCACCTATATCTAGCGCAAGTCTAAAGTAGACGGTCATACTAAAAAGGATCTACTTTTCTCAATGTAAAACATAAACAGCTTCATAAAAAAAAGAGACGAGTCACTTTATCTAAGATAGAAGGGCACATTGCATCAAATGTTTACACTAGGAATTGAAATGATCTTATTGCATATTCATTTACCTCATATCCAGCACCCATCAAAATAACACCCAGATCTTGAATGGATGCATGCGGAAGAGAATCACAAAACTCTTGTTTATTAATAGCCTCAGCAGAGTGGATGAAAGACCATCTGCCAGCTTATAAACTTTAAGTTTAATAAAAAATAAATAAATTTAATGAATGGAATGCTCAAGCCACTCCAGAAGTAACAAACCTTCTAGCAACTTTAACAATAGGGATCTGAGTAGTGTACGTGCAAGACATGAGTGATGCTGCGAGAAGAGCCAACATGCCTAAGAAAATAGGGGATGTAAACATGTGGTCAAAACCAAGGCTAAGCACCCATCTCCAAGTTACAAACCCAAATAAAGGATTTTCCTCTGGAAACTTGTCGAGATAGAAATCATGTGCCTCCCCTTGATCAATTGCAGTAGCTATGAACATATGAAGGAAAACAAGCTATTAGATTAATAATAAGTAGCGGATAGCACATTCTAAAGTACTATGGTCATTTATAACAACTATGTTTTATCTCTGAGGACTAAATTGTACAACAGTAGCTTGACATAACCCTTGCGAAGCTTATAAATTCAAGAAAAAAAAGTAAGCACTTATAAATATAGAACTACTAGATTATTTTTTATTTTTTTGTAGCTTACATTTTTAGTCCAGTAACAACTTTACCTAACACCATGCTTATATAAAAGTTGATGAGAAAACCGAAGTAATATGCCTTATGCATCATATGGATGTAGAGAATCCAATAATTCTCTACCGCATATTTGTTCACAATGATATCATTTTAAGTCTGACTTTAGACAGCTAATAAATCAGGATGATTCACAAATATTTCCACCATGCTTTCAAATTATAGCTTTGAATCTTTTGATTTTCTTTTAATTTTGTCATAGAATAATTGGCTTTGACAACTTAGCTCTTGCATGGCTTTTTTTTCTTTTTTTCCTTTTTTTTTTTTTGTTACTGTTTCAAGAAATCATAACATGTTTGTATAGTTAAAAATAGAACCAAGAGGTGGCTGAGGGTGGCATTCATCACACATAAGGTTTTACATGATTATTTAATATCACATAATGCATTAAAATTTTGCCCATCAAGCTTAAATATTTATTAATAATTTAATATTATTTAAAATTTTAATTTAATAGTTATAATTATAACAAGAACACTGTCATTGTTGGGTCCCGAATCCTAAATGCAAAAGGTGAATGGTTGTTGTTAGGTAGTCGACAGCCATAGAAAAATTTTTGTATTTAAATCACCATGTCAATGCTAGGGTGTCCCTAAAAATGATGTATTGTATGAATTGAATGCAGAAAAAAATAAGCAGAGGTCATTGCATCTGTGTGCCGGTGTAGTTTTAAATAAGCAAAAATTTTCACATTATGGACGATGCAGAGAAAAAAGTTAGTTGAAACTAATATTAAGACGAAAACTAGAAATATGTGTACTCTCAAAGGTAAATTAATGAAATTAGTAAATATTATGGCTCTTAGAAAGATAAATATCTCACGCATTCAAGAAACTAAATGAGTTGGAAAAAAATGCTAAGGAGATTAATAGCTTAAGGCTTTAAACATTTATAGTGAGGTAAGAGTCATATTTGAAATAGTATCGAATAATTACAGATAAGGGTTGGAAAAAATAATGTCATAAAAATTAATAAAAGTAGAGATAGAATTATAGCTTTAAAGATTTTTGTTGACACTAAGATTCTTAATATTATAAATTTTTGTGTCCCCTGAGTATGCTTGGATATGTGTCTAAAAGAAAAAATTTCAAATAACTTAGAATTATTAATATAAATTATACATTTTGAAGAAAGAATTTTTATTGAAGAAGATTTAAATAGGCATGTCGNATTTCAAATAACCTAGAATTATTAATATAAATTATACATTTTGAAGAAAAAATTTTTATTGAAGAAGATTTAAATAGGCATGTCGACAGAGTGAGAGAAGCTTTTAAAGGAATTCATGCTAGTTATAGTTTTGGACTAACTAATGAATAAGGTAGAACCATAGTGGATTTTTGTTTTAGCTTATAATTTTATCATTGCTAATATTTTATTTAAGAAAATAGAAGAACATATTAACATTTATAACAATCAAACCAAGAAAACATAAATTAATTATTTTTTTATGAGAGAGATAGATTGCAGAGATTGNGGTTATAGTTTTGGACTAACTAATGAATAAGGTAGAACCATAGTGGATTTTTTTTAGCTTATAATTTTATTATTGCTAATATTTTATTTAAGAAAATAGAAGAACATATTATCATTTATAACAATCAAACCAAGAAAACATAAATTAATTATTTTTTTATGAGAGAGATAGATTGCAGAGATTGTAGAGATTGTAAAGATTATAAAGCCATTTTAAGTTAAAATTTAAGTACCCAACATCCATTATTAGATTTAAATTTTTTAATAAAAGATTAAAAAATAAAAATTTAAAGAAATATTGTCATTAAATTAGATGAGCGCACTCAAAATACAAATAAAATTATTTTTATAAGTAAGCATCAAGATCTTAAGATTTGAGATGTTTATGAAAATATTAATAATATGCGAGATAAAATAATGAGTACTATGAAAAATATTATAAAATATGTGCTTGGAGAATCAAATGGAAAAATTTTTAAAAATAAAAATAGTTAGTAGTGGATTAATAATTTGCCATAAAAGATCAAAAATAAAATATTATTATAAAAATTAGTTTAAATGTGAGAATTGAAACAAAATAAGGCAACCCATAGGGTCTGTAACAGAACAATTTGTGATGCTGGGAATTCTAGTTTTAGTGATATTTATAACATAATAGATATTAAAGACGGTGAAATATATATGTGAAAATTAGTTAAACAACGAGATAAGAAAAGTATAAATTTAGTTCATCAAAAATATATTAAGCATGAAAATCAAAATTTATTTTCTTTTATGAAGATATTCAACATAAATCGTGAGATGAAAATTGAGAAAATAAAATCGACTTTAGTAATTTTAATATCATAAATAATAACATGTTCTTAATTTCTACAGCCATATTAATAAAATAAAAGTTAAAAAGTCTTTAAAGAAAATGAAGTATGGAAAACAGTAGGACCTTATGGTATTCCAATAAAAGTGTGAAAATATTTAAAAGATGTGAAGGTTTTTGCCTTACTAAACTTTTTAATTTTATTTTAAAAACTAAAAATAAGTATAATGAGTAAAAAAAAGAGTATATTTGTTCTTATACTTAAGAACAAATGCATACGAGTGCACAAATTATATAAGAATTAAGTTAATGCGTCACATATTAAAGTTACGGGAGAGAGTAATTGAACATAAATTACGACGTAATACAAAAATTTCTCAAAACTAATATGAATTTAGGATANGAAGTATAATGAGTAAAAAAAAGAGTATATTTGTTCTTATACTTAAGAACAAATGGATACGAGTGCACAAATTATATAAGAATTAAGTTAATGCGTCACATATTAAAGTTGCGGGAGAGAGTAATTGAACATAAATTACGACGTAATACAAAAATTTCTCAAAACTAATATGAATTTAGGATAGGCATGTCTACTATGAAAAATATATATTTATTAAGAGGTTTGATAGAAAAGTATAAAGAGAATGAGGAAGATGAACTTATATTTTTGTTGATTTAGACAAAGCTTATTATAAGGTTCCAAGAGAAGTAATTTGAACAGTTCTAGAAAAGAAAGGTGTTGATATTGATTATATTCAAGTCATTAAAGATATGAATAGTAGTCATTACTTGTGTTCGAACACAAGAATAATTGATTATGTATTTTCTTATTTCAGTTAGATTGCATCAGGGATCGGCTTTAAACCCACATACTTTTGCTTTAGTTGTGGATGTTCTTACTAGACATTTACAAAAGGATGTAACTTGGTGTATGCTTTTCGTTAATGATATCCTTCTTGTGAATAAGCCTAGAGAGTTAAAAACATAAGCTTAAATTATAGAGGCCAACCTTAGAGTCTAAAGGCTTTTGTTTGAGTAGATGTAATAATTGAATTACATGGAATGTAATTTTAATAGTAATAGATCTAGTGGCGGGGTTGTAACTATGAATGATCGCCACTAAAAGGAGTGAACGTTTAGATATCTCGGGATTATTGTTCAAAGTGATGGTGATATAGATGGCAATGTTATTAATTGAATTCAAGTTGGATGGTTGAAGTGGAGAAATGCATCGAGCCTATTGTGTGATAGAAAAATACCGCTCAAACAAAAAGAAAAAAAATTATAAGATGGTGGTGAGACCTATAATATTTTATGACGCAGAATTTCGGCCTGTAAAAGAGAAGTTAAGCATTGTTGAGGTAAGAATGCTCAGATGGATGAGTGGTTTTACAATTAGACAAAATGTGTAATGAATATATTCGTGAAAGGGTTGGAGCAGCTCTAGTGGCAGACAAGCTTAGAGAAAAACCTTAGATGATCTGGTCGCATTAAACATCGATCAAATAATGACTCAATTAAGAGAGAAGATGTTTTAGATTTGTCTTATGTTAAGAAAGGTGGTGAAAGACTTGGACATGTTGAATAAAAATGATATTAATTTATTAGAATTAAATAAAAATAAGACACTCAACAAGACATAATAGAGGAAAAGGATTCATGTAGCAGGCCCCACTTAGTGAGATAATGGCTTGTTATTGTTATAAACATTTTTAGTCATTTTTAAGAAATTAAAAAGATAAAAATTTTAAAATTAAATACCCGCTACCCTTTGATTTTCTATTTCGTCGCCCTTATTAAATTTTGATTTTACCATTCTTATTATTTTTTATTATTTTTTTATTTTTACCAATTAGATAATTAATTTTAGCTTTAGCTTCAATTTTTTTTTTTTTTTTTTTTACTTTTTTAAAGGTTAAGAAACTAGACCAGATTCACACTTCAAGTTAGCTAAAGCTGTCAGATATATACAAAATATAGTTTGTTAGTTTCAATAGTAAAAAGATTTATTTAGAATTTAAACATAACATGTCAGGTACATACCAACTCTAAACTTTGTTGCGGTACTTGAATTAGACCGACCAAATCTACTGGGAATTAACAAAATTAATATGCTTCCGATGAAACATAAAACCTTAGTTTTATAATAAAATGCAGTATTAACAAAGATAAAATAAAAGCTGAAACTAATCAATTACTTTGAGTTGTTTCACAACTTCATCGAAAAAAAAATTGTATGTTGATGCAATTTTGAAGATGAGCAACAAACTTGAAATGACAATATTGCTACTTATGATATAACAGTTGACATCAACTTTTTTATGTCTTTCGCGTATGACACATTTTTGGTGTTATGGGACCATATTCTCTAATAAACATGTTCTTATGACTTAAAACGCCGACGAAAATCACTCTGACGTGTTTGGGCTCAAATTGTCTTGATTGTCAATAAAATTATCTATGCGACCTCAGATGACAAAAAAGACCGCATGAGTGTGTATGGAACACTGACATTGCTTAGGGAGGACACCCATATTGATATGATTTTGTGCACGAACCAATAACGAGTAAATTGAGACTTTTAAATAATAAAATTAAAAAAATAAAAAAGGCAATATAAAAAAAGAGCATAGGGCATGATGCCCTATAGGAGGATGAACACAAGCCATAATCCGGCGCCTATCCGCGACGGAGGCCTCCTCTCGCCGACAGCCTCGTCTAACCGTAGCCTCCCCTCACAGAGCTCACCCAACTCACGCACATAACAAGGGTGGAGGGAGCGATGCCCTGGCCGCCAGATTTCACGCACCCGCCTCCCTCACCGCCTGTCTCCTCACTAGCAAACCATCAAACGGTTCCCTCACGGCGGAATAGCTCTCACCCGCGGCTCCCTCACGCCTGAAGCCACTCTCGATCGAGCCTCCCTCCTATTTGGCCTGCAATACCGAAACTAGCGTTGTCTCCCTGGACCTCCTTGACCCGAGCTTCCCCTCGCCGTTCTTCCTCGTCGGCGAACCTCGGTTCCAATCCTTCACGGCTTGCCCCTTCTCCCTCGCCATCGGCGACCAAAGCCACACCTCCTCTCTTCGGTGAGCCTTTGCGACACAGCTCCATTGGAGGTAGCTGGGAGGCAGCAGCGGATCGCGGTGTACTGAGACCGTCGAAAGTCCTATTTTCCTTCTCCTCCCCGACAACAAGACCTCTCTCGCTCGTCTGAGACCTCGCCAGATGTTTTGAAAGACAGTGAGCTTCTCTCCGACGAGCAGTTTCGAAGCTTCATCCACCAGCAAGGAGTCAGCAGGATGGTGGCTTGTAGAGAATGAGTAAAGAGCACGTGGCCTCAACCGTCACACAGGTATAATTTTCTAAACTCTTGTTCTTTCTTTTTAACAAACCTCTAGATTCTGTGTTAGAAAGATTAAGAGTCTATTTGGGCCCCAGAAAGTTGTTGCGGGGAAGCCGGCTGGCTGTGAGATAGTTTTTTCTTAAAAAATGACTTTCTACCATGTTTAGTGAAGTTGTTTGAAGCAAAATTTTAACGATGATATATTTGATACTTCAGAAGCAGAAATCCAGTTTAAAACAGAACAAAAATTCAGATACACCACTCACTTAACAGTGAATACTAAAAGTGCTAAGAAAAAAAAAACTAATAAAATTACATGTAAAATAAAAATGATATTATTTTTAACATGAAAACGGTGTATATCTCATCCTAAATTGTCCTCCAATGATGTTATAAATACCCGATCGCTTTCGGCAGTAGAGTCAACCTGACCGTCAGCCCATCGGAAGAAATCGCACTATTCTGCGAGTCTCCGAGGGCATCTGTAAAGTGTCGGCTGTGGGTCGACGTGATCTCAAAAAGGAAGTCTCTAGTTCACGGTAGTATAACAATATTCAGGATGTCTCTGAATTTCTGGAGCTCATATTTCCTGAAAGCAATGAAATAGAAACCATTAGTCATCTATTTTAAGCTGAAAACTATTAGAAATAAGAAGAAAAACATATCAAATCTAGACAACACTAATTGTCAGTAAAACCACACAATAATTTAATCACCCTCCGACTAACGCATCAGTGTTTTGTTCTCTAAGGGCCGTCATTTCATTTGCACATTCCCCTTCTTTCGTACAAATAGTAAAAATATCATTATCATCTCGTCGCAGAGAATCCCTGAGGTGACACTGGAATGCTTCTGCAGGGACAAGTTGATTATTTTCGGCACTGCGGAAGTCAATGTCGCTTCGAGACGGATGCCCCTTAATGTAATCATGCAATGTCATTGTGGCTATCATTATTTGGATATGTTTGGGAATTTGATAAGATGACATATCTCGTAGTATCACTCATTTCTTCTTCCAAAAGCCAAAAGTCCTCTCAATGACACCTCGTAAAAATGAATGTCTTCTGTAAAACACATCTTTTCTGCCACGTGCAATATTGCTGGCTCGCTCGAAATCACACACATGATATCTTGTAGTAGGAAAGAGTTTCAGATACCCTCGCTGCAATTGATAGCCAGCATCAACCAAATAACATTTCCCTAGATGCATTGAAAAACCAAAGGATTTGAGAATGCAACATACCGTGCGGAGGGTGTCGAAAGTTGTAGTTAGGATTCCGCGTAGCGGCTTTAAGAATTCAGTTATCGTGCGCACTACCCTCCCAACCGGGCATGACGAAAGTAAAACACATGTTAAAGTTACACACAGCTATCACATTCTGCGTAGGGGCTCCATAATGTCCTATAAATGCAATATTTTTCTCATTTTTAACTATCGCATCAACGTGGGTACCATCTATTGCTCCAATGTAATCATACACAGATAACTTTGACCTATTAATGTCCGTTATTCATATTTAAAATGAAATACAAGAAATTATAAATGTTACCTTAAAGAACGACATGTACATGCATCACGTTGAAACTCCGTAAAAGTTTGTATGAACGTCAGATCGGTTAATTTTATGACTTGTGTAGATAGACTCACAAGTGCATTCAGTCTTACAGAGAAGTACATGTTGATCGTCTCAGATGAGTGTTGGAATCGTTTCATTGCAACACGCATTGATTGGTTTTGTGATAATATGTAAAGAGTCATCGCCAACACCTCATGTTAAGTCGTCCTCAATGACCCATGAAAACCATGAGATCCACTAAATTATGTTAGAAGATTTGTAAATACCTCCTGCCTCATGCAAAACATGTTGAATCCGGTTGGATGCCCAGCAGGCAATTCCCCAACTAATTTGCCTCTGATATAAGATGATGTGAAGCACCGAGAGCGGTCAATGTACGTGTTGAAATACTCAACGATCAAGGAAATTGATGTGTTTCTCCATCTCCGTCTTTCTCAACAACAACAACAACAACGACAACAAAGCCTTAATCCCACTACGTGGGGTCGGCTAAATGAATCATTTTTCTCCACTGCATCTTATTTAGTGTCATAGTTTCATTTAGTTCTAGTAATATAAGATTATTTTTTATACAATAAGCCCAAGCTTTCCTAGGTCTACCTCTGTCTTTCTTAACACAAGTTGAATCTAAAGCATCTGCTCTCCTAATCGGATCATTAGATGGTCAATGTTTAATGTAACCAAACCATGTAAGATGACTTTCTCTAATTTTGTCTGTCACAGGAGCTACAACAACCCTACCACGGATATATTCATCTCACATTTTGTCTCTAAGTGTAAAGCCACTCATCCACCTAATCATTCTCATCTCGGCAACACTTAACTTATTATTATGCTTCTCTTTTAAAGGCCAACATTTAGCGCCATAGAGCATTGCAGGTCTCATCACCGTCTTATAAAATTTTCCTTTCAGTCTAAGCGGTACTTTTCTATCACACAAAAGGTCCGAAGCATTCCTCCACTTCAACCAACCAATTTGAATTCTACTATTAACATTCCCACCTATATCACCATCGTTTTGAACAACAGACCCAAAATATCTAAAACGTTCACACCTTTTAATAATTTGATCACCCAAACTCACACTTCTGTCACTAGAGCTACTACTACTAAAATTACATGTCATGTATTTAATTTTAGTTCTACTTAAATGAAGGTCTTTAGACTAAATGTAGACCTTCATAATTCAAGTTTTNGAACGTTTAGATATCTCGGGATTATTGTTCAAAGTGATGGTGATATAGATGGCAATGTTATTAATTGAATTCAAGTTGGATGGTTGAAGTGGAGAAATGCATCGAGCCTATTGTGTGATAGAAAAATACCGCTCAAACAAAAAGAAAAAAAATTATAAGATGGTGGTGAGACCTATAATNATTTAGATATCTCAGGATTATTGTTCAAAGTGATGGTGATATAGATGGCGATGCTATTAATTGAATTCAAGTTGGATGGTTGAAGTGGAGAAATGCATCGAGTCTATTGTGTGATAGAAAAATACCGCTCAAACAAAAAGAAAAAAAATTATAAGATGGTGGTGAGACCTACAATATTTTATGACGCAGAATTTCGGCCTGTAAAAGAGAAGTTAAGCATTGTTGAGGTAAGAATGCTCAGATGGATGAGTGGTTTTACAATTAGACAAAATGTGTAATGAATATATTCGTGAAAGGGTTGGAGCAGCTCTAGTGGCAGACAAGCTTAGAGAAAAACCTTAGATGATCTGGTCGCATTAAACATCGATCAAATAATGACTCAATTAAGAGAGAAGATGTTTTAGATTTGTCTTATGTTAAGAAAGGTGGTGAAAGACTTGNTAGCTCTAGTGGCAGACAAGATTAGAGAAAAACCTTAGATGATCTGGTCGCATTAAACATCGACCAAATAATGACTCAATTAAGAGAGAAGATGTTTTAGATTTGTCTTATGTTAAGAAAGGTGGTGAAAGACTTGGACATGTTGAATAAAAATGATATTAATTTATTAGAATTAAATAAAAATAAGACACTCAACAAGACATAATAGAGGAAAAGGATTCATGTAGCAGGCCCCACTTAGTGAGATAATGGCTTGTTATTGTTATAAACATTTTTATAGTCATTTTTAAGAAATTAAAAAGATAAAAATTTTAAAATTAAATACCCGCTACCCTTTGATTTTCTATTTCGTCGCCCTTATTAAATTTTGATTTTACCATTCTTATTATTTTTTATTATTTTTTTATTTTTACCAATTAGATAATTAATTTTAGCTTTAGCTTCAATTTTTTTTTTTTTTTTTTTTACTTTTTTAAAGGTTAAGAAACTAGACCAGATTCACACTTCAAGTTAGCTAANTGCCCTAATTAAATTTTGGTTTTACCATTCTTATTATTTTTTATTATTATTTTATTTTTACCAATTTGAATTTCTGGAGCTCATATTTCCTGAAAGCAATGAAATAGAAACCATTAGTCATCTATTTTAAGCTGAAAACTATTAGAAATAAGAAGAAAAACATATCAAATCTAGACAACACTAATTGTCAGTAAAACCACACAATAATTTAATCACCCTCCGACTAACGCATCAGTGTTTTGTTCTCTAAGGGCCGTCATTTCATTTGCACATTCCCCTTCNCCACACAATAATCTAATCACCCTCCGACTAACGCATCAGTGTTTTGTTCTCTAAGGGCCGTCATTTCATTTGCACATTCCCCTTCTTTCGTACAAATAGTAAAAATATCATTATCATCTCGTCGCAGAGAATCCCTGAGGTGACACTGGAATGCTTCTGCAGGGACAAGTTGATTATTTTCGGCACTGCGGAAGTCAATGTCGCTTCGAGACGGATGCCCCTTAATGTAATCATGCAATGTCATTGTGGCTATCATTATTTGGATATGTTTGGGAATTTGATAAGATGACATATCTCGTAGTATCACTCATTTCTTCTTCCAAAAGCCAAAAGTCCTCTCAATGACACCTCGTAAAAATGAATGTCTTCTGTAAAACACATCTTTTCTGCCACGTGCAATATTGCTGGCTCGCTCGAAATCACACACATGATATCTTGTAGTAGGAAAGAGTTTCAGATACCCTCGCTGCAATTGATAGCCAGCATCAACCAAATAACATTTCCCTAGATGCATTGAAAAACCAAAGGATTTGAGAATGCAACATACCGTGCGGAGGGTGTCGAAAGTTGTAGTTAGGATTCCGCGTAGCGGCTTTAAGAATTCAGTTATCGTGCGCACTACCCTCCCAACCGGGCATGACGAAAGTAAAACACATGTTAAAGTTACACACAGCTATCACATTCTGCGTAGGGGCTCCATAATGTCCTATAAATGCAATATTTTTCTCATTTTTAACTATCGCATCAACGTGGGTACCATCTATTGCTCCAATGTAATCATACACAGATAACTTTGACCTATTAATGTCCGTTATTCATATTTAAAATGAAATACAAGAAATTATAAATGTTACCTTAAAGAACGACATGTACATGCATCACGTTGAAACTCCGTAAAAGTTTGTATGAACGTCAGATCGGTTAATTTTATGACTTGTGTAGATAGACTCACAAGTGCATTCAGTCTTACAGAGAAGTACATGTTGATCGTCTCAGATGAGTGTTGGAATCGTTTCATTGCAACACGCATTGATTGGTTTTGTGATAATATGTAAAGAGTCATCGCCAACACCTCATGTTAAGTCGTCCTCAATGACCCATGAAAACCATGAGATCCACTAAATTATGTTAGAAGATTTGTAAATACCTCCTGCCTCATGCAAAACATGTTGAATCCGGTTGGATGCCCAGCAGGCAATTCCCCAACTAATTTGCCTCTGATATAAGATGATGTGAAGCACCGAGAGCGGTCAATGTACGTGTTGAAATACTCAACGATCAAGGAAATTGATGTGTTTCTCCATCTCCGTCTTTCTCAACAACAACAACAACAACGACAACAAAGCCTTAATCCCACTACGTGGGGTCGGCTAAATGAATCATTTTTCTCCACTGCATCTTATTTAGTGTCATAGTTTCATTTAGTTCTAGTAATATAAGATTATTTTTTATACAATAAGCCCAAGCTTTCCTAGGTCTACCTCTGTCTTTCTTAACACAAGTTGAATCTAAAGCATCTGCTCTCCTAATCGGATCATTAGATGGTCAATGTTTAATGTAACCAAACCATGTAAGATGACTTTCTCTAATTTTGTCTGTCACAGGAGCTACAACAACCCTACCACGGATATATTCATCTCACATTTTGTCTCTAAGTGTAAAGCCACTCATCCACCTAATCATTCTCATCTCGGCAACACTTAACTTATTATTATGCTTCTCTTTTAAAGGCCAACATTTAGCGCCATAGAGCATTGCAGGTCTCAT
>JXCR01149059.1:306986-355399 GCA_002079205.1 Phalaenopsis hybrid cultivar
ATGGGTGCGCATCATTGAAAAAAAAAACTTATCTAAGCATAACATTTTGCAAATCCATTTGCATGAGCATGCTCAAACAAACAAAAACTACAGATGTTTCATAGCAGTGAGAATAACAATGGTGGCAATGAGGTTCTATTGCCTTTTCATACACAATTTTCTTATTATATGCCCCAAAGGGGTATCAATATCTATGCATAGTATGACATGAAACTATTTTCAGGGGCTATCTATTTTAGTGCATCATTTATGGGTGTGTGTGTCATTAAAAAAAACTTCTCTAAGCATAACATTTTGTGATTCGGTTTGCATGAGCATGCTCAAATAGACAAGAACTAAAGATATTTCATAGCAGTGAGAATAACAACGGTGGTAATGAAGCTCTGTTGCCATTTCATACACAATTTTCTTATATGCCCCAAAGGGGTATCAAAAGCTATGCATAGCATGACAAGAACCTGTTTTCAGAGGCTATATATTTCACTGCCTCATTTATAAGGGTGTGCATGTCATTGAAAAGAAAAACTTCTCTAAGCATAACAATTTGTAATTCAGTTTGCATGAGCATGCTCAAACAGACAACTACAAATGTTTCATAGCAGTGAGAATAACAATGGTGGCAATGAAGTTCTGTTGCCCTTTTATACACAATTTTCTTACTATATGCCCCGAAGAGGTATCAATATCTACGCATAGTATGACATGAAACTATTTTCAGAGGCTAGCTATTTCACTGCTTCATTTATCGGTGTGTGTGTGTTATTGAGAGATATGCTTCAGCAGAAGTTTTGAAAAAAAGAGTTGTTTGCATCAGCATTCTCAAAGAGACCATGGAATACAGATGTTATATGGATGTGAGAATAAAAATGATGGCAATGAAGGTCTGTTGCCCCTTCTTACATTATTTTCCTACCATATGCCCTAGCGCATCAGTGCTATGTATCACAGTAAGATTTCTTAGCCGATCTACTTCACTGACACATTTCTCGAGCTAAGCATTATATTTGTATTTTGGTTTGCATGAACATTCTCAAACGGAGATAAACAGAATCACTATACGAAACCCCCATCCAAATCGACCAACACAAGCAAGCATCAAACCAAATAAACACACCAAAATCTTTTGGGGCTAAACGAATGATTTCTCAAAGAAAGTGTAGGTTGAGAATAGTTATACTGGAAAGAGATGATGTCTGAAATGATGATTAGGGCATAGGAAGGNGTCTGAACTGTATACGGGGCATCTTTGGAAGTACCTATTAGATGTGATAATTGGCTTCTAAGATAAGCAGCTCCACCCTTTTTTTCTACCCTCAACACGAGGACGCTTAGAACGGTTGGTGGGCTGGATTTTGAGGAGTTCTGAGCTGTGGAGATCGGGTGATGATAGGTTGATGACTTCATTCTCATGGCAACCACAAAACCCTGTCTCACTTGGAGTGCATGCACATTTGTCTGTTGCGACGACACTCATAAACATCCGATCCAACTTCTCCTCGAACCCGGGGTCAATTCCAAAAACTTTTTACTTCTTCGCTGCGAGAACCACCGGTAAAACCGTATTAAACACTTCAATTAGTATAAAAAAATAAAATTAACCAAATTAGATGAAATGAAAAATTGCTCACCGCAAATCTTTCTTTCCACCTCTCCTCTGAAGCATCAATGGTTTGCTTCACTGGATCCCAACCGTTGATCGTCGTTTCAAATCATTTCAAATTTTCCAATTCTTCTTGAGTTGATCCCACTTATACTTCATCTGCATCCTACCATACACCCTGCCTAGACTTTCCTTGATGTTTTCGATGATATGCGGTCACCCTTATTGAAATAGGTCATATGCCTATTTCTCAGTTCGATCTCCTTAAGGCAAAGGTCACAAAATAACAGTCTCTTTGGTCTTATTAGTCATTGTATTGCTAAAATAAAACAAACTATTGCAATAAAAAAAGCAGTGAAAAGAATGTTGTAACTACCTGTATTTCCTTCGGTTATGCATTTCTTTATAGCTACAATGTTTGCTTACGGGCAAACCAGCATGGGAAGACTTATACAATGAGCGGGATAATGGAGAATGTTGTAACTGACATTTACAAGCACATACAAATTGTAAGCTTTATTGTCAAATTGAATCTTTATGTTTCATGCATTTATGTCTCATCTCACAGTGAAGTTTCAGGTCCTCCTATGGCTTTTAGATGATCCTGAGGATATTTGTATTTGGGCATTTATATATGTACCACACAATTCTACTGCAAATGAAACAAGGAGAACGACATTTTTCTTACTATATGCCCCAAAGGAGTATCAATATTTATGCATAGTATGACATGAAATTATTTTCAGAGGCTACCTATTTTACTGCCTCATTTATGTGTGTGTGTCATGGAAAAAAAACGTTTCTCTAAGCATAACATTTTGCAATTCGGTTTGTATGAGCATGCTCAAACAGACAAAAAGCAAGGATGTTTCATAGAAGTGAGAATAATAATGGTGGCAATGAAGTTTTGTTGCCCTTTCATACACAATTTTCTTACTCTATGCCCCAAAGGGGTATCAATATGTATGCATAGTATGACATGAAACTATTTTCAGAGCCTATCTATTTTACTGCCTCATTTATGGGTGTGTGTCATTGAGAAAAAAGCTTCTCTAAGCATAACATTTTGGAATTCGGTTTGTATGGGCTATGCTCAAACAGACAAGAACTACAGATGTTTCATAGCAGTGAGAACAACAATGGTGGCAATGAAGTTCCGTTGCCCTTTTACACACATTTTTCTTATTATATGCCCCAAAGGGGTATCAATATCTATGCATTGTATGACATGAAACTATTTTCAGAGGCTACCTATTTAACTGCCTCATTTATGGGTGTGTGTGTCATTGAAAAAAAAGCTTCTCTAAGCATAACATTTTACAGTTCGGTTTGCATGAGCATGCTCAAACAGACAAGAACTATAGATATTCCATAGCAGTATAAATAACAATGGTGGCAATGAAGTTTTGTTGCCCGTTTATACACATTTTTTTCTTATTATATGCCCCAAATGGGTATTAATATCTATGCATAGTATGGCATGAAACTATTTTCAGAGGGTATCTATTTGACCTCATTTATGGGTGCGAGTCATTGAAAAAAATGCTTCTCTCAGTATAACAATTTGGAATTCGCTTTGCATGAGCATGCTCAAACAGACAAAAACTACAGATGTTTCATATCAGTGAGAATAACAATGGTGGCAATGAAGTTCTGTTGACCATTTATACACAATTTTTTTACTATATGCCCCAAAGGGGTATCAATATCTATGCATAGTATGACATGAAACTATTTTCAGAAGCTATCTATTTTACTGCCTCATTTATGGGGTTGTGTTATTTAAAAAAAAACTTCCTAAGCATAATATTTTGCAATTCGGTTTGCATGAGCATGCTCAAACAGACAAGAACTACAAATGTTTCATAGCAGTGAGAAGAACAATGGTGGCAATGAAGTTCTGTTGCCCTTTTATACACAATTTTCTTATTATATGCCCCAAAGAGGTGTCAATATCTATGCATACTATGACATGAAACTATTTTCAGAGGCTATCTATTTTATTGCCTCATTTATGGGTGCGCATCATTGAAAAAAAAAACTTATCTAAGCATAACATTTTGCAAATCCATTTGCATGAGCATGCTCAAACAAACAAAAACTACAGATGTTTCATAGCAGTGAGAATAACAATGGTGGCAATGAGGTTCTATTGCCTTTTCATACACAATTTTCTTATTATATGCCCCAAAGGGGTATCAATATCTATGCATAGTATGACATGAAACTATTTTCAGGGGCTATCTATTTTAGTGCATCATTTATGGGTGTGTGTGTCATTAAAAAAAACTTCTCTAAGCATAACATTTTGTGATTCGGTTTGCATGAGCATGCTCAAATAGACAAGAACTAAAGATATTTCATAGCAGTGAGAATAACAACGGTGGTAATGAAGCTCTGTTGCCATTTCATACACAATTTTCTTATATGCCCCAAAGGGGTATAAAAAGCTATGCATAGCATGACAAGAACCTGTTTTCAGAGGCTATATATTTCACTGCCTCATTTATAAGGGTGTGCATGTCATTGAAAAAAAAAACTTCTCTAAGCATAACAATTTGTAATTCAGTTTGCATGAGCATGCTCAAACAGACAACTACAAATGTTTCATAGCAGTGAGAATAACAATGGTGGCAATGAAGTTCTGTTGCCCTTTTATACACAATTTTCTTACTATATGCCCCAAAGAGGTATCAATATCTATGCATAGTATGACATGAAACTATTTTCAGAGGCTAGCTATTTCACTGCTTCATTTATCGGTGTGTGTGTGTGTTATTGAGAGATATGCTTCAGCAGAAGTTTTGAAAAAAAGAGTTGTTTGCATCAGCATTCTCAAAGAGAACATGGAATACAGATGTTATATGGATGTGAGAATAAAAATGATGGCAATGAAGGTCTGTTGCCCCTTCTTACATTATTTTCCTACCATATGCCCTAGCGCATCAGTGCTATGTATCACAGTAAGATTTCTTAGCCGATCTACTTCACTGACACATTTCTCGGGCTAAGCATTATATTTGTATTTTGGTTTGCATGAACATTCTCAAACGGAGATAAACAGAATCACTATACGAAACCCCCATCCAAATCGACCAACACAAGCAAGCATCAAACCAAATAAACACACCAAAATCTTTTGGGGCTAAACGAATGATTTCTCAAAGAAAGTGTAGGTTGAGAATAGTTATACTGGAAAGAGATGATGTCTGAAATGATGGTTAGGGCATAGGAAGGTTGCACTCGGCGGGGTAGGTAAACAAGGCGGGAGCAATAAGGAAGGGAGAAATAATGAAGGTGGGGTCGAAATGAGTACGGGAGTAAAAAGATAGGACTGGTAAAATGGGCCAAGGGGTCTCACCTACGGTCCATGTTTCGCTTAGATTCGCAGCCACCGCGATCGAAATGCAGCTCCAAACGATCCTTTTCCGCGGCCTCCGGCGGCACCGTGCAGAGAAAGTCGCGCCATCCATGTGCTTCAACCGATCCTTTTCCGCGGCCTCCGGCGGCACCGTGCAGAGAAAGTCGCGCCATCCATGTGCTTTTCCACTTAGCCCTAGCTCTAAAATTTTGCGATAGTTGAGATTGTACTAATCTCGTCGTTTATCTCGGCTACTTCATTTGGATGGACATTTTGAAGCTGATCGACTAAGAGGATGAAGACATTCCTTTGGTCTTCATTCTCTCAGTCATAGAGAGTTCTCCTTTCGAGAAACCCTCCGCTTTATGCCAGCAAACGAAGGTAGGCGTTTTATTGCCTCGCGCAATAAGGCGTTGGCACACCTCTCCATTACAAGCTTAAAGACCTTTGAGATCGATAGGACGAGCTTGATTTGTCATCGAGTATGCTAGCTATGTTTCATATTTGCATGTGTTCATAGTATTTGTATGTTTTCATGTCATTAAGCATGCCATTTGCATGTGTTGCGTCGATCGATCGACAATCCCGACTTGATCGATCATTTTGGTTGTATGCCCGATCAACCACACCTGGTCGATCCAATGGGTCAATCGGCCAACCTCATTCGCATGTGGCATTCCTTACACGTGTCTTCGCATCACTTGCATGTCATTGCTAAAATGCTTGAATTCATGCTTGTTTGCACATAAAAATATAATTTTTGAATGATATGTGATATGTTAAAAACTATTACATAAAAAAATCATGTTTTGCCTTTAGCATTTGAGTGCATACGGTATCTCTCAAAGCGCCAGCACTTGTATCGCCAAACATATATGCCACCATATTTGTGTGGCTCGATACTTTCATATCCTTAGTGAGTGGTCGCTAACATGTAAAGCTCATCGGTGAATATTTCTCTTAAACAGAAATTACGTCGCCTCACTTCCTATAGCATCATACTTGAATGACATAGATAATTTTATTTTGTGTAATTGACATGAGTCACGCTATATAATCACTAAACTCATTAAGTACATAATGTGTGTGTGCATTTAAGTGCATGACCCTTTCCAAATTTGAGCCATATCACACTTTGTGTGCCTTGTTGTATTTGTCACAAGTCATATCATCTGCATGAACATGTGTGTTTGTATTCCTCATTTTACATAAATTGTATTTATCACTTGAATGAGTTGTTTTAGTCGCCTCTCAGGCAAGATGTAATTCCTCTTTTGAGATGGCCTGCACTCGATGCACCCGGCTTTGGTATGTCATATAAGTGTGGCATTCTTGTTTTTACACTTGCATGATGTTTAGGCTGCTTTTTGGCAAATGTTGTGATCCTGATCGAGTAATCACAACGTGTTGATTCATTTGCATGTTGCATGTGCGTAACCCATGTCTTGATAACAAATCATACTCATTAGATGAGTGACCCGTTATTGGTAACAATGCTTTAACGAACATTGCTCACGAGTTGATGTCGACTAACAATACGAGTTATTGCATTTGTGACTAGCACGTGTATGACTGTGCTAATATTTCAAGGGCTCTATCATATGTCACCTTCACATGTTAAGGATTTTATTTAATAGTTTATTATATTTTTAAAATTATACAATTAGCAAAGCTAGGCAATATATGAAGCCAAATCTTATAAAGTTCATTTGGGTGATATACAGTAGATTCCTCAGATCTTTAGGGCATGGTCGGTGTCGTTGACCCCATAAAAGCATACACTTAGACTCTACTCTGCACTTCACACACACTCAAATGTATCTGATTAGGACATCTTGGTATAGATGCTTATTAAGCTAAGGCTAGGGTGTAGTTAGGGTTCTACATGTCTGACTGTAATTCCTTATTTTGTACCCTAGATTTTTGTGTTGCCTATGTGTTTACTGAGTGTGAGAATGTGCAACAATATACTTAGGGATTTCAAAATAAAAAAGTAATGAGCAAAAAATGATTTAAAAAGTAACACTTTCAGCAAGTACTGCTAAGCTCTCCTCTTGCTAGGCATGTCTCATTATGCGTTGCATGTAAGCAATCCATGCTAACTCTTCTAGTTTGTAAGTCGAGTTTTTCTTTTAGACTTTATCATGCAATTTTTGTTTAGAGTTCATAGGAAGTTTGTATCGAAAATAAGGTACGGACATCGGTTTCGAGGCGTTGGATGCATCGAGCCACATGAAGTGGACTAGGAGCAGCTGCTCGTGTCTCGTANATTTAGAGTTCATAAGAAGTTTGTATCGAAAATAAGGTACAGACATCGGTTTCGAGGCGTTGGATGCATCGAGCCACATGAAGTGGACTAGGAGCAGCTGCTCGTGTCTCGTACCTTAAATCTAGATTTTATATTTTTTATATAAAATCAGAATTGGACGTGTATATGCAAAGTAGAACCATTTTTCTTGTATTTTGGGATATGTTNATATAAAATCAGAATTGGACGTGTATATGCAAAGTAGAACCATTTTTCTTGTATTTTGGGATATGTTACCTACCCAGCGGCACTCGACCTGTTTTGTAGTTATTTATTTCTGGCTTGTTTACATTATGCAGCTTAATGACTTCTCACTTTCATCATTTGTGGCTTGTCTGAGCTTAATGTGAATGGAATCTAGGCTCATTAAGGACTCAAAAAATAATAAAAAAAGCAAGGTTAATAAAAAATTTATGATTAAAATAGCTCTATTTTAAATGAATATTTTATTTCTTGTCTTCAATTTCCTGCATTGTCTTCGAGCCTGTTTTAAAACAGGTTCCATATAATAAACATATCCTTTGTAATCCCTAAAAAGGCCTTCACGCTTAAGCTTATTTGAAGATAGTTGGACGATTTTGCATGTCTCAAGGGGAAGCCCCCATGCTTCCTCAATCGACCTCAATCGATTGGACAAGCATATGCTTTCTACTTAGGAGATTGTCTAGCACGAACAGGATGTTAGAGGTGTCCCTGATCTAGTCGGGGAATAAGTCCTTTGCAGGAGCATCATCAACTTTGTAGTTGGACCTCCCTTCTCTTTCCTTTCCAGTGGCTTCTTCGCTATTTCGGTGGGTATAAGTTTCACCTTCACATACTCTACCTATAGAGGGTCATAGGAATTTGAGTTTCTTTCTCTTAACTTTAGGGCTACCAAGATTATCTTGGATGACNTAAGTCCTTCACGCTTAAGCTTATTTGAAGATAGTTGGATGATTTTGCATGTCTCAAGGGGAAGCCCCCATGCTTCCTCAATCGACCTCAATCGATTGGACAAGCATATGCTTTCTACTTAGGAGATTGTCTAGCACGAACAGGATGTTAGAGGTGTCCCTGATCTAGTCGGGGAATAAGTCCTTTGCAGGAGCATCATCAACTTTGTAGTTGGACCTCCCTTCTCTTTCCTTTCCAATGGCTTCTTCGCTATTTCGGTGGGTATAAGTTTCACCTTCACATACTCTACCTATAAAGGGTCATAGGAATTTGAGTTTCTTTCTCTTAACTTTAGGGCTACCAAGATTATCTTGGATGGCGCAATTCATGATTGCTGACAAGGGATATTTGGTTGAGTTGAGCCGACCACCTTCACAACAGGTAGACTTAGGGTCTTCATAACTTGGGATGACGAATTCATGGTATCTTGCCCAACTATTTCTACCTACTTAGGGATTACTCCCCTTGGTGCTGACACCTCCATTTGAGCCATATCGATCCTTGAAAATTTCATCTAGACCATCTCGTGAATCTCGTTTGTCGATAGACCACCGTCCATAGTAGATACAATGATTCACCCTCTACCCTATGGCCCAACATGCCTAACCTAGTTACCTCTACCTACTTAGGGATTCCTCTCATTTCTATTGACACTTCCTATCGATCCTTTGAAATTTCGTTGAGGCAATCTTGTGGGCCTCATTTGTCAATAGGCCGCCGCCCGTAATGGATATAGTGATTCGCCCTCTACCCTATGGCTCAATATGGCTTTGGTACATTGAGATTCTCCCGCTTGAGATAACCATATAAATCCGTTGGTTTTCCACTAACTAGATATCATATTTATGTAAACAAGCTCTTTTGATCGAGATTATTCTTGGGCATCCCTCAAGATGTAATTAACCAAAGGGATACGTCTCATGAGGAGTTGCTCTTGACCCCAGAACGAACGCAAACATTTGATTCTCTAGTTGTGGGTTGCTTTCATAGGGTTTTCTTCAAGGATATGCTTCAATGCCATTTTGATCCGATCTCATTTCGGACTTACGTTTTAGAGCTATTGCGCGAAGGAAACCATAAGAAAGTTTTATACGTTCTTTTTAAAATTATTTGTCTTTTTTTATCGTATTTTTCTTTCTTTCTGACTCCCCTAATCTTCGCATCATTTTCATAATTCAAAAGAGAATTTTGTTTGGAAAAGAGAATTCAAAGATGACGATAAGACAAGTTGATGACTACAAGTTGCAAAAAAGAACAAAAACAATAATTTGATTCATTAACTAAATATTTTAATAACTACTTTTTGATTTTTCTAATATGGCACTCACATGGCTGAAACATCTAATCACTGATGACCATTGAAAACTTTCATTTTTCAACTTACACTTACCATGTATACTTGAGCGTAACATGGTGGTTGAGGGTTTAGTTTTTCACCATAATGTCAAGGGTTTAAACCACGCATATTGCCATTTAGGCTCAATTTTCCCAAAGAAAACAGTTATACACAATTATCAAACTAAATTGGGGGCCACAGTAAGAAATTATTTAAGCAATAAATCATACAAGCTTTGGGCATTTGAGTAGGAACATTTATGGGTGATCATGCACAAAAAGAGTTATGCAAAGTCCTTTATTCCTTTCTGCATGCTTCCTCAACTAGACATAAAACTCAAATATAAATTTGAGAATTATTTTACACCTGTCTCCTTCAACTGATTGATCCCAAACTAGCCCTTAAACTAAATGGGATCAATTTTGTGTAGTTGAGGGACTAAAATTGGGATCAATTTAGTGGAAAGAGTCAGATACATTAGTGTTCGCATCAAAGCAAAATGCTAAAGGTTTACAAAACAAGCAAATATTGACTCTATAACCAATCAAATGAGGAAGAACTGTCAAGCATGTATGTTAGAACGAAACTGTGATCATGTTAAAAACAAACTACTTTCAGGCCTAGGGGCATAACCAGATAATGTCTTTGATGGGGGGTGTTGAAAAATTAGGCTTCCTCTTAAACGAGCATAATAGTATAAAAAATGGCTTGAGCACAGTATACTTGAGAAACTCTTTGCAAGTGACACTTCAAAAACCTCAAAAAAGAATAAAAATCTCTCTCATTGGTTTAGCTAAACAAACCCAGAGCCATTAGAGTCGCGATGGTGAACATCTCAGCAATAGCCAACGGAAGATTGGAGAGGGCAGACAATACTCTTTTCGGCAACTTCTTCATCAAGAACAACAAATTAAATCCGCCACCTTTGGGCTTTTTATTCTGGACTCTTCCACCTCCAACAATGCCGCCGCGGTCGCCTGATTGCTGCAGCGGAGCGTCGAAAAGGACAATCTTCTTCCTCCTCTTCGCATCAGGAAGAGCACTTCCCTTGTGGAATTGGGAGCTCCTCCGCTTAGATTCAACTCGGATTGCAAGACGCTGCCTTTGGATGAGAAAACGGGCATTGTAGAAAAGGGCAGAAGGACGTTTTATCGTTGGCTGGAGAAGAAGAGAGAAGAGCGATTCGGTGAATGGGGCATCTTTAAGGGGTTTTGCAGGGTTTATTGGAGGAAAAGACACGAGCAGCTGAAGAGTTGAGGAAGGCATACCTGGGTGGGTTAAGCTTCAGAGCCAATTAGGAGAGAGGAGAATATGTAGGAGAGAATGGCCTCAGACGAAGCAGTTGATGTGGATAAGCCTGAGAGGATGGAGCAGGGCAATTGACGTAAATAAAGAAAAATTATATTCATAATAATCAAAATCAATTTAATATATTTTAAGCAACATTCTCCACCAACTCGAAGAATCCGCAATTGAGATGGGCTGTTTGTTCATTGTACGTGTTTTTTCATATATTATTGAAGGGTGCAAGAAAGTTTGAGAAATTAGGGTAATGAATTATCATTGTAGTTTCACACACAAATTTAACACATACTTAATTAAAAGTAAGCAATGAGTAATGACATTAAAAATTTGTATGTGGAAAACCCGAAAATGAAACAAACAACAGGGACATGTCTTGTTCAAATAACCCACTAAATAGTTTTGCATACAAGAGTCTACTCTTCTCTTCAATTAGAGAAAATGGAGTTACAGAAGTTATCATTGTAAATGTACAACAGTGGTTCCTCTATATTAGTTGTCATATAGTTATAATGAATGTAGTTCACAATGAAAGTAGTTTGCAAGACCGTGGTTACTTGTTATGGAGGCAATAGCCTGTCATATATGTTGTAGACGGTGGTCATAGAATGTTGTTTACGGTGAAAGTAGGTTGCAAGTGATGTAGTTGTTTGTTATGGAGGCAGCAGCCTGCCATATATGTTGTAAACAGTGCTCGTAGCGCCAGCTTGTCTTGTAGGTAGTAGTTGAAATCATGGTAGTGGTTGGTTATGTGAGATGCATATGGTTGTTTCAGAACTGTCAGCATTGCAAAAGATGTAAGCCACGTAGGTTGTACTTGATCACATGAGTTGTAGCGTGAGTTGTGATAATATTTGTAAGCCGCAGGGGTCGGAGTTGAAAGCTGCACTAGCAATTAATCATGTGGGTCGTAGTGGCGATCTGTGACGACATCTGTATGGCGCGGAGGCTGGCTTTAGGAACTACACGAGCTATAAAGCATGTAGGTTATAGTTGGTTTCGTAGGTCGTAGTGGCAAGTTGTGATAATGTTGTAGGCCACGAGAGCAAGAATCGAGAGTTGCAATAGATATGAACCACGTAGACCATAGTGTCGAGCAGTGATGATGAATGTAAGTCATGGGGGCTTAAGTCTGGAGCTGCACGTGCTATGAATCACGTAGGACGTAGTTGATCATGTAGGTTGTAGTGGGCAACTATAACGACGTTTGTAAGTCGATGGGCCATAGTTGGGAATTACACAAGCTATGAACCACGTAGATCGTAGTTAGTCATGTAGGTCATAATGACGAGCGGCGATGACATCCATAGACCTTCGGGGCCAGAGTCAAGAGCTGCATGAACTATGAACCCCTTAGGTCGTAATTGGTCACGTAGATCGTAGTGGAAAGCTGTGATGAAACCCGTAAGTCGTGGAGGCTGGAGTTCAAAACTGCATGAGCTATGAACCGTAGGACATAGTGGCAAGCTATGATGAAACTCATTGGTTGTGAGGGCAAAAGTTGAAAGCTACACGAGCTATAAATCACATAGGTCATAGTTGGTCATATAGGCCATAGTGGCAACCTGTGACAAAGTTCATAGGACAAGGGGGCTAGAGTTGGGAGTTGCACGAGCTATGAACCACGTAAATCATTATTCTACAAACATGAAGGGATTACGCAGTTTCTTGGGTTATAATGTTTGTGCTTATGGAGAATTATTACTATGTGATATAGAGTGGACAACGCATCGGCGAAAGCGGCTCAAGGTGGAAATGATCAGAAATAGTGACAGAGGTTGAAGATGGAGAAGACCAAAAGAGGTAGAAGTGATTGCAGCTAGAGGCGACGGTGACTGGAGTTGGTCGGTGGCGGCGGTGACTGGAGTTGGTCGGAGGCTGCGGCAGCCGGAAGTGACACTGGCTGAAATCAGTGGTGATGGAGGCTTGAATAGACGGTAGTAAAAACCACCTAAGCCAGTGGCCCGAGGTCGTGATGGCAAAGGCTGCTACAGTGAAGGCAGCGACCAAAAGAGGCAGCAACTAGAAGAGGCAGTAGAGAAGGCGGCTTGAGGCGGCAGTGGAAGCTAAACATGGCGGGGGTGGCCGAAGTGGCAACTGGAAGAGGCAGCAGCTAGAACAAATGGTAGAGAAGCTGACTCGAAGCGACAGTGAAATCTAAATGTGGCAGGGGTGGCCAAAAGTGGCGGCGACCTAAGGCAACTACAGCGAGTAGAGTTGGATGCATCTACAGTGTATGATGCAAGGCTACATCTCCCCCTTTTGCAGACTCTGGACATGCTCTTGGCCCAAGGTTTATTTTTTCTTTCATGAAAAGTTTCGGGCTTGTCGGCACAATTTTTGGTTGAGTTGCCCGTTGGAAGCTATTAGTCGCTGGAATTGAAATCTTGTCGCCCGCTTCGGAAAGGCATTTAATATATATATATATATATATATNNNNGGTCGTTCTGCCCGCCATGCTAGCTCCAAGTTCCTGCTGCGACGAGTTTGAGTTATCAGTGTGTCAAATTATAATATCAAATCAGGTGGCCTTATGGTTGAAGTTCTTTAAATTTTATAGAGGGCATATTAAAGTTATGTCAAATCAGGTGGCCTTATGGTTGAAGTTCTTTAAATTTTATGGGGGCATGTTAAAGTTGATTAGGGTAGACATCGGTTAGGATCTTACGGTTCCCTCGTTTCGGTATCACTATTTTCTATTGGATTCACTTAGTCCAAATGAACTTACTAAACTCAACTTAATGAATTCCCAAATTTCATTTAAACCGTGGGAAGCCTCGTTAGCAATCGTAGGTTACCTCCTCCAAGGAATTCCCGATCATCCGATAGAGACGTCTTAATTTAGTTGAAGTTGTGGTTTTGTTTGATTTTTGTGATTAAATTTTGAGTTGTTTTATATTTTGAATGTTGTGGCGGTGAATTTTATCTTNCTTTCATAGTTTAAATGAAACAACACTACACCTTTAGCCACGTATTTATCCTGAAAGAGAAACACAAGACTTGAGGGTGATGCTTGATCAAATAAACTATGAAACATATGACATCCGTTTGGTCTGCGAAAACCATTTTTTATTTGTAAGCCAACAAGTTCCCCTATTTAATATGAAAAGTTAAATAGGTTTTATATTAAACTGGGTTTGGAAAAGCTTTCTATAAGGGTAAGCCCCTATAGTTAATTACATCTTAAATGACTGAAGTCACTCAAGAAAACTCTCGATAAAAATCAGGAGATATTGTCTTCAGGAATTTCAAAGAAATAGGATTTTCAAAGAGATAAGACAAAGAAGTGTTGATGCGCGGAGAATTGGGATTAAATTAATAACAAATATGCAACGTAACCCAAACAATAATGTAACTTTAATGAAAATAATTTATCTTTAAGACTTCTTTTAAACTTCCAATTCCCTTTTACATATAACGCAAGTATACGTATCATTCAAGTAATACAGGACTCTAATGAAGTCCTAGATATTGATCTCATAGGAAAGCTGGAAATATATATAAGCTAGCTATTTATATTATATTCTTAAATTAAATAAAATTAAAGTAAATTACGAAGTTTGAAGTTAAACAACTTAAGTGAAATGCTTCTAAATATGCAGATGTACGACTACAACAGTTAAGTTAAACTAGATGCTAAACTTTCAAGAGTAAAAATGCAGAAATAAAACAAAGGTTTTTATTGATGAAAAGTTCAAGTATGAGAAAACACCCTTCCCCTTTACAATGAAATTATGGCTTGTGAAGAAATTGAAATCATTTGAAAAATATATTTAAAAACTATTTTGTGCCAAATAGGAGCAATCATATTTTCTACCCTCTTCCGAGCACTATAAAGAACATTGACTAATCCAAAGTTTGGTCTCTAATTTTGTGGTTAAGATGGGAGGATACCGACTGAAACTCTAGAGCTTTCACTACTCCCTCACCTGAGGGCTAACATGCTTGCATTAGCTTCCAATCAACTGAACTAAATTGGAGATTCTGATATGTCACCTTAAAATCTTCCAATTTTAATCCAACGAAGTATATTTCCCTATTTATTTGCACCCAATCCCATGGATGACATACTCTCCCATGAAATCAAAAGTGATTCTTCCTTTGTTGTAGAAATCATATCCCATTTTTAGAACATATGTTTCTCAACACATTTTAACAATTTAATTGGCCAGATCAAAAAGTAAATGAAGATTGGAGTTCAAATCATCACAAATTATTGACATTTAAAACCGTAGAAAATAAAATCAATTATTCACAAAACCATTTCTTCAAATTAGGGAGAAGGATAAAGAAGACTACTTAGAATTCATGAGAAAGATATGATAAAACACGGACTTCATATATAAAAATAAGTTTACAAACAAATGAAATGAAAAATACAACTTATCTCACAATCCTTCCCAAGTAAATCCCTAGAAGTTCTTTCCAAGTCTTTCTCTCTTTACAAGCACTCTCAATTCTCTCTTAGAAGTGTAATGAAGAAGAAATCTCTCACCTTCCCCTCTCCTCTTACAACCCTAGAAGACAATCTCCAAGCCCTTAACTTTCTCTCTCTATCTCTTAACCCTAGAAGAAAATCTCCAAGCCCTTGACTTTCTCTCTCTATCTCTTCCTCTTGCCTTTCATGCCTAGAAGACAATCTCCAAGCTCTTGAATTTCTCTCTCTATCTCTCCCTCTTGGTTCTCACGCCACCTCTCTTTTTTCTCCATTTTCTTTTTTTCGCCCCCCTTTTAGAAGTTCTTCTCCAAGTCTATTCTATTTTGGGCTGCCTACTCTGAAAAGAGTTTTAATTTTCCTCCAAAATTCAAAAGTCAAACCTTTGAATTCAAAAGATGTGCTTCTTTGATCCAAGAGTCAACTCTTTTCAAATTAAAAGCTTCCAAAGTGTCTAGATGCATTGAATCACTCCATGAGGTGTTTAGAAAAAGTGTCTCTTTAAAAATTAGCACAAAATTTTTCTCAAACCTCCTTAATTTGAAAAGTCGCACCTGACGCATCATGTGTCGATCTGGCACATCATGCCCCTACGCTTTGAATTTTGGCTCATCATGCGCCAAACCCCAAAATTGGCTGCTTTTTGCTCCAAATTTTGCTCATTTGGCCATTTTTGCTCCAAATGCCAAAAAATAGCATAAGTGCAATAAAAACACAAAAATACCTTTCTTTAAAGTGCAATATCACAAAAAATATGCATAAAAAGGTACTTAAAACAATATATTATTTTTGTGTATCAAAATCCTCAAAACTTAAATGTTACTTGTCATCAGGTGACACTTTTATTACATAAAAGCATATGACTTTAGGATTGAGATTAATTTATCACTTCTATACTTTAGTTCAATAAATAGAATAATAAAAAGTAAGAAAACCCTTTAATAACTGAGGTTCAAACTCCAAGTCTAGAAATATCTAGTAATTAGATTTAAGATTTTTGAATCTCTATTCATTTCAAGAAGAATTACAATTTATCATGCTAAGAACATTTAGAACTTTCATATGAAAAAGAACTTCATGAAAACTTTACTATGAATGTTATTAATACTTCAATGCAAGTTTAGAAAGTGTAATAAAGCTCCTTCCTTGATCACTTTAGAAAGTGTAATAAAGTGTAAAAAGAACTTCATGAAAACTTTACTAGGAATTCTATTAATACTTCAATGCAACTTTAGAAAGTGTAATAAAGCGTGTTGAATCCTCGATTCACAAATCCCCTCTCTTTGATAAGCCTCTTCTTCACTATAACTCGATCATGCAACTTCTGTGCGTCAAAACTGATGAAATTTCTTCGGTTGAAAATTTCAAATCTTGTGGTGTTTCTAGAGTAGAAAGCCATAGAAATTGAAAAGTGGTGACTTCCCTCACTTTCCCCCCTAAAATATGTCTTGGAGTTAGTTTTTAAGAGTTATTTGAAGGTGTCCCCGCCAAAAACCACCATTTGAAATGCTTAAGTTATTTTTGTCTCTACGACGCATCATGCGCCAGCTCTCTGGAATTTGGTGCATCATGTGCCAATCTAGCGCATCATGCGTCAGTTCCAAAATGTTGGTCGTTTCGATTTTGATCAAATAAAATCCCAATCTTTTCACAAAATTAGGCAAACAAAGATATTTCTAAACATTTTTCTCAAATACACAGATTAAATAAAGACAAACATAAAACATACATATAAGATTTAAACAAAAACTCAAAAATCAAAGTAAACAACAATACATATAGGTTGCCTCCCACAAAGCACTTGGTTTAATGTTGTCTGCCCGACATTCCCATTCTCATTCTGGGTGATCTAATAATATAGTCTCTTTAACATTTGGTCTTCGACCATCAAAATAAAATTTTAATATGTGCCCATTCACTTTAAATATTCTTCCAGTTTTGAGATCTTTAATATAAACTGCTCAATAAGAATAGACTTCTATAACTCTGAATGACCCTTTCCACTAAGACTTCAATTTTCCAGGAAATAATTCAATCTTGTATTATATAATAAAACTTCCTGTCAAGGTTCAAATTCTCTTTTTACTATCTTCTGATCATGCCATTCATTCATTTTTTCCTTATAAATCATCGCATTATCATAAGATTCATTCCTAATTTTCTCAAGCTCATTCACTTGCAATAATCTTTTCTCACCAGCTTCTTTCAAATTGAAATTAAATTCTTTTATCGCCCAATAAGCTTTATGCTTCAATTCAACTAGCAAGTGACAAGTTTTCCAAAAAATAAATCTATATGGGGACATTCCTATAAGTGTCTTATAAGTTGTCATGTATGCCCATAATACAGTATCAAATCTAATAGACAAATCCATTTTGTTAGGATTAATACTCTTCTCCAAAATTCTCTTAACTTCACAATTAGATACTTCCGCTAAACCACTAGTCTTGGGATGATAAGAAGTTGCAATTTTATGTATTATATTATATTTTTTCACCAATCTTGCAACTGTTGAATTTCTAAAATGAGATCCTATATCAGTAATGCCTACTCTCGGCATTTCATATCTTGTAGAAATATTTTTAATTCAAAATTTTAAAACACTCCGAGCATCACATCTAGATAAAGCGATTGATTCTATTTTTTTCTAAACATAATGCACCACAATATATATCTATATATATATATATGTATGTATGTATGTATGTATATATATATATATATCCAAATGAAGGCATGAATTGTCCCATAAAATCTAATCCCCGTGCATCAAAAATTTCAATTTCCAAATTAAAATTTAGAGGCATTTCATTTTTTCTNTCCAAGGAGGCTAGGGATTGAGTCCCTGGTCTTGGTATAAGGCCTAGGTATAAATCCGANAGATTGTAAATTTTTTTGAGCAGTTCTATAATTCCCAAAATGTCCTCCAAATTTAGAATAATGACATTTTTAATAATCTCATGAATTTCATTATATGACACACATCGTCTTATAACTAAATCTTTAAATTGTTTATACAATGAGGAACATCCCAAAAATAAGATTTTGCATCATAAATGAATTTCTTTTCCTGATGTTTTGTCAGTCCATATGGTAAATACCACAAACAATATAATTCACAATATCAGCATACCAAGGTATTTGCCATCCTTTCACAACATAAAGTGTTCATCAAGAAAAGTATCTTTAATTTCTCTCTCCAAATCAAGTATTTCTTCTTATTTTAATCTCGATAGATGATCGGATATTTGATTATCAGTCCCTTTCTTATCGACTACTACAAAATCAAACGCTTGCATCAGAAGTATCCATCTAATTAATCTTTGTTTTGCATCAAATATTTAATATTAGAATGGTTAGTATGCACAACACATTTAGTTCCAATCAAATATGATCTAAACTTATAAAAAACATAAACAATGACTAATAACTCTCTTTCAGTGGTGGTATAGTTAATCTGAGCATCATTAAGAGTCTTACTAGCATAATATATGACCTCGAAAATCTTATCATATTTTTGCCCTAAAACAGCTCCAATCGCATAATCACTAGTATAACACATTAATTCGAAAGGTTTCTTCGAATCTGGTGAAATAATTATAGGTGCGGTGATCAATTTTTCCTTTAAAGCTTCAAAGGCTTTAAGGCAATCTTGGTTAAAGTCAAACTTTGCATCTTTTTCTAGAAGTTGGCATAAAGGCTTAGTAATTTTTGAAAAATCATTGATATATAGCTTGTAGAATCCGTGCATGTCCTAAAAAGCTCCTAACTCCTCTTACAGTAGTAGGTGGAGGTAGGTTTGATATAACCTGAATTTTTATAGGATCTACATTCATGACATTTTCTAAAATTTTATATCCAAAAACAATTCCTCCTGCAACCATAAATTAACATTTCTCCCAGCTTAAAATGAGATTAGTCATTTCACAACGTTCCAGGACTTTCTCTAATTGATTTAGACATATTTCAAAGGAAGTTCCGAATACAGAAAAAACATCCATAAAAACTTTAATCACTTTTTCAATCAAATCAATAAAAATTGACATCATATATCTTTGAAATGTTACAGGTGTGTTACATAATCCAAAAGGCATTCGCCAAAAAGAAAAAGTTTTATAAGAACTAGTACATGTTGTTTTCTCTTGATCCTTAGGGGAAATAGGTATAACTGGTATATCCATCTAGAAAACAAAAATATTTGTGCCCAACCAATCTATCCAACATCTGGTCTAAAAAGGGTAAAGGAAAATGATCCTTCTAGATGGCAATTTTTTTAATTTTCTATAATCTATGCAGATTCGCCATCCAATGACGTATCTTGTTGATATTAATTCATTATGCTCATTTGTCACTACAGTTATATCTCCTTTCTTCAGAACATAGTGAATTGGACTCACCCAAGCACTATCTGAAATATTATATATTATTCCCACATCTAACCATTTTATAATTTCTTTCTTAACCACTTCTCTCATCATAGGATTCAATCTACTTTGAGGATAGGTTCTTAGTTTATGTTGATCTTCCAATAAAATTCTATGCATACAAATTGAAGGATTGATTCCTTTAATATCAACTAATTTCATTCCAAAGGCTTTCTTATATATTTTCAAAGTTCCTAACAAATGTTGTTCTTATGCATCAGTTAGTTTTGAGGATACTATGATAGGTAATGTAGATGAATCTCCTAAGAATGCATACTTCACATGTGTAGGAAGTGTTTTCAATTCTAGTTCAGGGGGTTTCTTAATAGATGAGATCAAATTGTTGTCATTTTCAGCAGAATCTAACATTTAAAATTTTTTTTGAACATATTTCAGTTCTTCCATACTCACTTCCATAGAATCATCTTGGATTTTAACCTCATCTTGATATTCCATATATTCCTTTTCAAATTTGCTTTCATATGTTTTTTTGAAATATTCATGGCTTAAATACTCATTAATGTCAATTCTAAAGCATTCAACTCTTATTCTTTTGTAGGGTATCTCATTGATTTTTAAATATTAAATGTAACCTCTTAATCACTAACTCTCATAGTTAATTCTCCTTTCTACACATTTATCAAAGCTCTTCCAGGGCTAGGAATGATCTTCCTAAAATAATAGGAATTTATTTATCTTCTTCCATATCAAATACAATAAAGTCCACAGGAAAGCTAAATTTATCAACCTTTACTAAAATATCTTCTATAACTCCTTTAAGATAGTTAATCAAACGATTAACTAACCGAAGAGTTACAGTTGTAGGTGAAATATCTCCTAAGCCCAATCGTCTAAAAATTGATAACGGTATAAGATTAATACTGGCTCCTAAATCACATAAAGCTTTTTCATAAAATCGTTTGCCAATAGCATAAGGAATTATAAAACTTCCAGGATCAATAAGTTTTTCAGGAAGCTTCTTCTGAATTATAGCGCTACACTCTTCACTGAGTGCAACAGTCTCATTATCTACAAACTTCCTTTTCTTATTAAGTATATCCTTCATGAACTTCACATAGCTTGACATTTGTTCCAAAGCTTCAACAAATGGAATGTTTATTGTCAATTTCCTCAAAATTTCCAAAAATTTCAAAAATTGATTATCTTTTTACTTCTGATTCAATCTTTGAGGAAATAGAGGTAGTGGTCTTTCTATAATGATTTTCATTGGTTTAATAGGAATTTTTGACTCATAATGAAAATCTTCACCAGAATTTTCATTTTCCACCCCGTATTTTTCAATTTCAACTTCTCGTTGAACTCTTTCTTCTAATTCTTTTCCACTTCTTAATTGAATAGCTTTAATTTGATCCTTGTTCTGATCTTTAGGATTTACTTCAACATTATTTGGCAATGTTCCTGGAGGTCTATTACTAAGTGCAGTAGCAAAACATCCCAATTGATTTTCCATGTTTGTGATTGCAGCTCCTTGACTTTGTAATTGACTTCCCATTTGCAGTATCAATTCTTCCATTGATAACTTTTTCTCCTTACTTTGCAAATTATTAAATTTTGTTGGGTAATAAGGTTTATAAGCTTGATTTCCTTGATTTTTGGAGCATCCCACTGGGTTCGCAACATTGTTTCCCCATTATGGATTTGCAGCATTTGAGTTATTGTTACTCCAACTAAAATTTGGATGATTTTTCCAACCAAGATTATAACAATTAGCATAAGGATTATTAGAATGATTGTTTATTGCATTTAAAGTCTCATAAGAAGATTGAGATTCTATCATTTGTCCAAATGATTTCTCCTTAACCACAAGTGATGTTTGAGAATAATTCATTCCATATTGATATATCTTCTTCGATATAGCGGCTATTTGAGCAGCTAATATAGATATTGTATCAGAATCATGAATACTAGCTACTCTTTTTAGATTTACCCTTTTTGAGGGCCATTGAAAATTATTAGTAGCCATCTCTTTAATTAATGAGCATGCTTCATCGAATGGTTTTGACATTAATGATCCACCAGCAGCAACGTAAATTATCGATCTAACAGATCCAACCAATCCATTATAAAAAGTTTGAATCATTAACTGATATGGCAATGCATGGTGTGGACACTTCCTAAGAAGATATTTAAATCTTTCCTGGGCTTCATAAATTGATTCCCCTTCAAACTGATAAAAAGATGTAATATTATTTATAAGCTTAGCAATTTTTGAAGGTGGGAAATATTTAGATAAATTTTTTTGTGATAAATCTCCCCAAGTTCTGATAGATTCAAGTGCTAACGAGTTTAACTACCTCTTAGCATTATCGCTCAATGAAAAAGGAAAAAGTCTAAGTCTGACAACATCATTCGACACTCCATTATTTTTAAATGTAGCACGCAATTCTAGAAAACTAGCAAGGTGTAAACTGGGATCTTCAGTTGGTGTTCCCCCAAACTGATTTTTTTGTACTATTTGGATAATAACAGGTTTAAGCTCAAATGAATCGGTAGCTACAACAGGGTTTTGTATACTCAAAGGAATTTCATACATTGTAGGATTAGCATAACCCCTTAAAGGATGATATTCATTTTCATTTCCAGCATTACTTGAGTTGCAAGTCATTTTGCTGGAATGATTTTTCTCTTTTTGTTGTTTTCAAAATTTTCTAACAGTTCTTTCTAATTCAGAATCGTAAGGTATTAAGTTGTCAGATCTTATACTAAGCATAAACAAAATAAAATAGTAACTAAAATAAGCAACACACTTAAACAAGAAATTGTTCAAACTAAACTACAAATACTCTTTTTTTATAAATTTTAAAATAAAATAAAATAACTAATACTTTCCGTTAATTCCCTAGCAATAGCGCCAAAAACTTGATGCGTGGAAAATTGGGATAAAATTAATAACAAATCTGCAATGTCACCCAAACAATAATGTAACTTTAATGAAAATAATTTATCTTTAAAACATCTTTTAAATTCCCAATTCCTTTTACATATAACGCAAGTATATGTATTATTCAAGTAATACAGGGCTCTAATGGAGTCCTAGATTTTGATCCCACAAGAAAGCTAGAAATATATATAAGCTAGCTATTTATATTATATTCTTAAATTAAAATAAAAATAAAAACAAAGTAAAGTATGAAGTTTGAAGTTAAATTACTCAAGTGAAATACTACTAAATATGCAGATGTACGACTACAACAGTTAAGTTTAACTAGATGCTAAAATTTCAAAAGTAAAATTGCCCAAATAAAACAAAGGTTTTTGTTGACGAAAAGTTCAAGTATGAGAAAACACCCTTCCCCTTTACAATGAAAATATGGCTTGTGAGGAAACTGAAATCATTTGAAAAATATATTTAAAAACTATTTTGTGCCAAATAGGAGCAATCCTTTTCTCTACCCTCGTCCGAGCGCTATAAAGAACATTGACTAATCCAGAGTTTGGTCCCTAATTCCGTGGTTAGGCTGGGAGGAACCGGCTGACACTCTAGAGCTCTCATTACTCCCTCACCTGAGGGCTAACATGCTCGCATTAGTTTTCAATCAACTGAACCAAATTGGGGATTCTAATATGTCACCTTAAAATCTTTCAATTCTACATCCAACAAAGTATATTTCCCTATTTATTTGCACCCGATCCCATGGATGAAATACTCTCCATTGAAATCAAACGTTATTCTCCCATTATTGTAGAAATCATATTCCCTTTTTTAGAAAATGTGTTTCTCAACACATTTTAACAATTCAATTGGTCAGATAAAAAAGTAAATAAAGATCGGAGTTCAAATCATCATAAGTTATTGACATTTAAAATCGTAGAAAATAAAATCAGTTCTTCACAAAACTATTTCTTCAAAGTGGGGAGAAGGATAAAAAAGACTTCTCAGAATTCATGAGAAGGATATGATAAAACACGGACTTCATTAATAAAAATAAGTTTACAAACAAAAGAAATGAAAAATACAACTTATCTCACAATCCTTCCCAAGCAAATCCCTAGAAGTTCTCACCAAGCCTTTCTCTCTTTACAAGCACTCTCAATTCTCTCTTAGAAGTGTAATGAAGAAGAAATCCCTCACCTTCCCTCTCCTCTTATAACCCTAGACAACAATCTCCAAGCTCTTGACTTTCTCTTTCTATCTTTCCCTCTTAGTTCTCACGCCACCTCCCCTTTTTTCTCATTTTTCTTTTTCCGCCCCCCTTTCGAAGTTCTTCTCCAACTCTATTTTATTTTGGGCTACCTCCTCTAAAAAGAGTTTCAATTTCCCTCCAAAATTTAAAAGTCAAACGTTTGAATTCAAAAGATGTGCCTCTTTGATCCAAGAGTCAAATCCCTTCAAATCAGAACATTTTATTTTTGAATCCAATGGAAGAAAACTAGGGGATGTCTCAAATTTGGAATATTTTATTTGGAAAGGGAATGACTCAAATTTGGAACATTTTATTTTTGAATCTGAAGTAAGAAAACTAGGGGATGTCATAAATCCTGAGGAGAACCTCAGTGACTTCCCAAACTACCCTATGGTTTGGCTTCAATTTAGAGGAGAAATATTTATATGTTTCATCCTGTCAATTTTATTAATTTAGAGTTTACATTTGTGTGAAACAATCACACGAATAGCCTGAAAGATGTGAGAATTTAGGTCATGAAGAATGACAACCTCGGAATCCTAAAACGAGTTAGGGCTTATATTGTGTAGTAAAGTTATACAGAAGCCTAAAGATAAGATGAGGATTTATGTATCACTAGCCCGACAACCTCGGAGTCCTATGGCTTAGTTATTTAATTCTAAAGAAAAAAATAGTTTAGCTAGTGTAGGCATGTTCTGCTATTAAAGATGATCGCGTTGCCCACAATGCTAGCTTCAAGCTTCTCATCACGGCGAGTTTAAGTTTTCTAATGTATCAAGTTATGATGTCAAATCAAATGTCCCAAAGGTTATCGTTCCTTAAATATTATGAGGCATATTAAAGTTGATTAGAGTGACACCGGTTAGAATCCTACGGTTCCCTCATTCCGGTACCACTGTTTTATTTCAGATTCACTTAGTCCAAATGAATTTACTAAACTCAACTCAATGAGTTCCATACTTTCATTTAGATCATAAGAAATCTCGCTAGAAATCGTAGGTTACCTCCTCTGAGGGATTCCCGATCATCCGATAGAGACATCTTAATTTAGTTGCAGTTTTTGTTTTGTGATGTTTGTGATTAAATTTTGAGAAAGAATTTAAATTACGGAAGTAGATGAAGGTGTAGCTATCAAAACAAGTTATGATTTTATTGAGCCTCCAAATATTTTAGTAGATGATTTTAGGACAAAATATTGGCAAGTTCGACTTGTCCTTTGTTGACCTCATTTTTGGTTGAGGTTTAGCTTTTTCCCTTTTAGTAGCCTATGGTCTAGCCATAGGATTTTTCCTATTGTCTATTCTTAGAAAACTAGACATGGAACCCTCACCATTAAAAATTCTACCCTCTTCTTTACTCAACTTGAAGTGTCACATGCTGGTCTCAACCTCCAACATTAAGTAGGTGGGATCACTACAGGGGAAACTCAAGATGAGTCACCCTTAGGACTGTTGAACCTTAAGGTTAACCCTGGGTGTTGGTTTGGAGCTACGAAACTCACTACACTCATCTACACTCATATACACCCACATTCACTCACAACCCTAAAGTCAAATTTCTAGCCTAAATCCCTTGATCTTTTGGGATACTCATGTAGATGGTCCCCTAAACCTAACTCACAACCCTGAACTCAAATCTCTAGCCTAGATCCCTTGATCTTTTGGGATACTCATGTAGATGGTCCCCTAAACCTACTAGCAGGGCTATGGTTTGGCTAAGACCACTATGTAGAGGACCTAAAATGGGGTTTCCTTTGTTCCATGGCTTTAGCCTAGATCCCTTGATCTTTTGGGATACTCATAAAGATGGTCCCCTAAACCTACTAGCCCAGGGATATGGTCTGGCTAGAACCACTACATAGAGGACCCAAAATGGGGTTTCCATTGGTCCAAGGTTATGGCAAAGACCACTATGTAGAGGATCCAAAATGGGGTTTCAATTGGTCCATGGCTTGTTGGTGATGATTGGTACCTCAAATCTACCAAAATACTCATCTTGGCCTTTTACCCCTAAAACACCCCCAAATTACCAAAATACCCCGCTTGGACCCAAAATTTTAAAATTTTCAAAAATTCCTAGAAAATCCCAATAAATCCCAAATATTCCTAATTTCATTTATCTAAACTACCACATGACACAATTTGGCCAATTTGACCATCTTTAACCTAAACCCCCAAATTTACCTTTAAAGACCTAAATTCCCCAAATTCAATTCAAATGTCCATCAATTTAACCTCAATTGAACTCAATTTCAATCCTAAACTCAAATTCACTTTTTATAGGATCAAATTAAACCAACTACAAGCTCAATTGGTCCATGATTTGAACCCAATTTTGAGTTAGGTTAAAGCCCCAATTTTGACCATATGACCTAATCTCACCAAATTGAACCCATAGCCTAGTAAATTGGCCTAATTAATGTTGAAAAATCTTAATAACATCCTTATACATCAAAATCAACCATCAATTGACCTTGGTAAAGCCTCATATCCATTTAATTTTGGCCTAAATCCAAAATTCCCAAATTTAGCCCCAAATTGGTTAAGTCTCCAAATTTCACCCAATTGATTGCCTTAACCTCCAAATTGGCATCCAATACATGTTGAACAATCTTCATGAGGTCCCTATTGACCATTAAAGACAATAAATTTGGACTTAACCCAAGGCTAACCCAAGCTAGATCTAAGCCTAGCCCAACATAACCAAATTGATTAAGGTTCAAAATTCCCTCAAATTGACCCTTCAATTGAGCTCAAACCACTTTCATCCTTCACCAAATTTGTTCCTTATGATCATATACACAAAATACAATATTTATTTGGGCCAATTGACATGAATAACCTAGCCCAAACCTAATTTTTGGTCATTTGCACTCACTTGGACCCATGCACTAAATGTGACCTAACCACCCTAAAGTCATAAATTAACTCCATCACAGCCATTAGTTGGACTTAGTGGCCAGTCCAAACACCATAAAACCACCTAAATCAAGCCATAAGCCAAAGGTCCCCCAAATCAAGGGATATTATTTCCAAAAATGCACATGCTTAAGATATCTTTGTCAAATCAAAGCACATTTGCATTAAATTGTGATGGAATGGGTTCCCTGAGCTCCTAGCCACCTCCCCTTGGGTGGCCGGCCAGCCTAGTGGCCGGAAAAGCTCAAAAACAAGAGCCACCCCCATGGCACCACACCCAAATCAAACATGGAGGCCAGCTCGTTCAAATCAAATTGAAGAGCTCCTCTGCCCTCCACCTAAGCACCACAATGCACCCAAACTTGTGCCCTGAGAGCCACCCCATGAAAATTTTTATAACTCACCTCCCACGGCCATGGGAGATGTTCTCTAATTTTCTTAGAGAGGCCTCTCCAAACTTCTCACAGAGCTTCCCTAAGATCCCCTCAGTGCAATATTTTTCCCCACGAATTCCCATTGCCGAAGCTCAATTTTGAGCTTGAAACCTTACCAGAAACCAGGACAGAACCCAATACACCTCCACAGTCCACCAAACTCAAATTAACTTCACCCACACTTTCACAACAGTGAAAGAAGTTAAAGCCCCATCAAATTACCCACTGAAATAGCCTCCACCATAGCTCTAGACCAACACCTGAAATCGAGATTGGTTAAATTCATACCTAGGCCTTACACCAAGACCAGGGACTCAATCCCTAGCCTCCTTGGACCATAACGAATGTGCCGAGCCCCTCTGATCAAAGCTTCACTTCTCAGAGCAAAGGTATAAAACTTCTCCTCCTCCCGAGCTCATTTTNTTAAAGCCCCATCAAATTACCCACTGAAATAGCCTCCACCATAGCTCTAGACCAACACCTGAAATCGAGATTGGTTAAATTCATACCTAGGCCTTACACCAAGACCAGGGACTCAATCCCTAGCCTCCTTGGACCATAACGAATGTGCCGAGCCCCTCTGATCAAAGCTTCACTTCTCAGAGCAAAGGTATAAAACTTCTCCTCCTCCCGAGCTCATTTTGATTCTCCATTTACTTAGGCTTGATTTCATGGTACATTAACCGTATGGATGTGTTCGTCTCACTTAGTTGAGTCCATAGGATCAAATCCGAAGTGATTTGGTTGAGTCTAGGCTAAGATCTTAGGGTTTTAGTGTGGACGGTCACAGGATTAGTTTATCGGGGACGATGACGGGGAGCTGTTTGATCAAGCATATATCAAATGGACGGAGGAGACTGAGCTGGACAGTGCTTTGGGACATTTACAGCAGGCCGAGTCAGCAAGCTAAGTGGATGGCGGCGTCCAACCAAAGCGCGCCACGCATGCCTTCGGAGTCGTTGTAGGTTGAGGTGGCACGCACGGTTTAAATAGATAAATATGGCTTTTTCTATTTATTTAAATGCCCCCAAACTTAGAAAATCCATAACTTTGTGTTGAAAAATCAAAAAAATAAAATAAAAATACCCTCTTTCTTAGTGAACAAAGGAGAACAACGTGGAATAAAATTTAAGACCATTTTATGCATATTTTATTTTTAATTAATTAAACACTATTTGGAATCATTTGATTCTACATGCATATTGACACATCACATTGGCTTGAAATTTTGGCATATTGTACCATCTGTTAAGGAAAGCATTCTCTGATTTTTCTAAAGTTAGAGGAGGTTCCTATACAGAGATTCATATTTTGCAAGTTTTTTGCACATTATTTCCTTAAAATAATCATGGAAATTATCATATTGATTAGAAAATCCTAAGAAAATTTTGGAAGGTCCACCATGACTAGAGAAACCTTTGGTCTCATGGGTCAATTCATTTAAAATACCCTTAAATTTTACAAACACCAAATCATTAGGATAATTAATTTTTGCAAATATAAACATTTAAATGATTTGATTTTTAATCTCCATTGTGATTTATGATCCAGAGAACTCATCATAAAAATTTCAAAATATTTTGAGTTCATTTGACACAGAGAACTCATCATAAAAATTTCAAATTATTTTGAGTTCATTTGACAACTTAACTTGATTTTTAAAGATAGTCATCAAAGTTTCAAAATATTTTGAGTTCATTTAATAACTTAAATTGATTTTTAAAGATAAATTTATGATCTAGAGAACTCACTATAAAAAGTTCAAAATATTTTGAGTTCATTTGATAACTTAAGTTGATTTTTAAAGATAAATAGCCACTTTTGACACCTAAATGATTTTTTTAAAAATCAAAATATAACTCAAAAAATTATGAGACTTAATTTTTTGAGTTCTCTGTGATCAGTAATATTTTATAAAAAATAAAATTATATTTAAAATAAAAACTTGATTTTTAGTCTATTTTAAATATTTAAAATAATTAAAATTCATAAAAATCACAAAATAATAAAACTCATGGAAAGGTTCTAAATTGCTTCCTAATCACTTAGGAATAATTAGAATATTTTTTTCTGGCTTTCTAAATAAAGATATTGAATTTTCAAGCTTAAAATAAATTTTTAAGGGCTAAAAATGAGTTTTCACTAAAATAATTCCAATAAATCAAAGAAAAATCAAAAAATTATTAAATTTTCTCCTTTGAGTCCTCTAATCCTAGGGAGATTTTTCAAAAGTACAAAACTTACATTGACCACCTAAAATATTTTATTTTTATTAAATAACTCAGAACTTAAAATAATTCTAATAAATCACAGGGAATTTAAAAAATTATGAAATTTTGCTCAAACACTTCTATAGTCTAGGTACACCTCCAATAAAATTTTAAGAGATTATAATTTACTTTGGTCAAGTTTGGAATTTTCTTTGAAATATCCTATTTTTGCATAAAAATAATTATATAAAATAAATTTAATTTTGAAAAATCACATTTTCTCCTCTCATGTCTTAATTGACCCATAAATGAGGTAGAATAAAAATTTCAAAGTCATTTGAATTGAATTTTATTTATGAAGTGTTAGAGCCTTAGGGGCAAATGTGTAATTTTGGAAATTTATCCTTAATTAACTTAGTTGACCCATGAATGAGGTAGGATAAAAATTTCAAAGTCATTTGAATTGAATTTGACAAATTGTCCCATGAATGAGGTAGGATAAAAATTTCAAAGTCATTTGAATTGAATTTGATAAATTATGAAACGCATGAATGAGGTAGGATAAAAATTTCAAAGTCATTTGAATTGAATTTGACAAATTATGAAGTGTAGAGCCTTAGGGGCAAATGTGTAATTTTGGAAATTTAGCCTTAATTAACATTTAGGCTTAATTCACAAGGAGGGAAAATGGGTAACCTCTAATCTTAATCAATTTATTTGATGTTTGAAACCCAAAGGGGTTTGGAGGGAAAATGGGTAACCTCTAATCTTAATCAATTCATTTGATGATTGAAACACAAAGGGGTTAATTGGTAGAAACCAATCTCATTTTCTTAATTAAATTTCTATATTTATTAAAATTTAGAAGTTTATTAAAATTAAATGATCATGGACTTAGGGGTATGACTTTTGAAGTCAATAATTAAAAATTTAATACCCCTATTTTGATTTTCAAATAAAATTCAAATCATGAATCATGACCACTTAAAGCTTAACCCCCTATTTTGATTTTCAAATAAAATCCAAATTATGAATCAAGACCACCTAAAGTTTAACCCTTTTCAAAAATTAAATAAGATACTCACCTAGGTCTTAAGGGCTTAGTGGTGACTTAGGCTAAATCAAAATTGACTAAAATTAGAGAAATAAACATAATTATATCAAACATCCTTGAAACACCACTAAGCCCAATTAGAATTAGAGAAATAAACATAACATAATCAAACATCCTTGAAACACCACTAAGCCGAATTAGGATTACTAGGTCTTAAGAGCTTAGTGGTGACTTAGGCTAAATCAAAATTGACTAAATGAGGATTAAGGAAATAAACATAATTATATCAAACATCCTTGAAACACCATTAAGCCCAATTAGGTTTAAAAATAAATAAACAATAACATAATCAAACATCCTTCGAACACCACTAAACCCAATTAGGATTAAAAATTTGGCTAAGTGCTCAAATTACACTAACTTACCTCTTTAAGGGTCTTCACCCGCATAATTTTCAAATTAAATGATAAATGATAATTACCCCTTTTTTAGGGATAATTGAGACTTCAATGTTCACTGAGCATTAAGGGTATTTACATGATGAATTATTAAGCAACATAATAAATTTAGAAAGAACTCAGGATTTTCCACCAGGCAGCGAGAGAGTAGCATGGACCTGCTTCTTTCTCCAGATTTGTTGGACATCTCGGAGATCTACTAAACTTAATATATCTTGCTTGATAAAGTCATCCTTAATTAAACTTCTAAGGACACTGCCAAGATATGACATAGGGTTAGGAAAATTACCAAAAATTTACTTTTCTTGCTCTTCATAAACAGCCTTAACATGCATTTCAAGCTTCAGATGGTGGAACGAGAAGACTCGCCAGGTACACTTTTACAGTTTTCAGTGTTGTCTTTCTTGTACTTTCATACTGTGTTTTTCATACTGTACTTTTATACCTGCAAAATTTCATGCTAAACAACGATGTCACCCTGCATGAAAACAAAATCTATCAGGATAGCCACATAACCAAAACCAAAATCAAAACTAAAATCAACCAAGATAAAACTCACCGCCACAATATTCAAAATATAAAACAACTCAAAATTTAATCACAAACATCACACAAAACTACAATCTACAACATTCAAAATATAAAACAACTCAAAATTTAATCACAAACATCACACAAAACTACAACGCTACAACATTCAAAATATAAAACAACTCAAAATTTAATCACAAACATCATACAAAACCACAACTGAACATGCAAAATATAAAACAACTCAAAATTTAATCACAAACATCACATAAAACTACAACTTCCGACATTCAAAATATAAAACAACTCAAAATTTAATCACAAACATCACACAAAACTACAACTTCATTAAATTAAGATGTCTCTATCGGATGATCAGGAATCCCTCGGAGGAGGTAACCTACGGTTGCTAACGAAAAAATATAAAACAACTCAAAATTTAATCACAAACATCACACAAAACTACAACTTCAACTATTCGAAATATAAAACAACTTAAAATTTAATCACAAACATCACACAAAACCACAACTTCAACTAAATTTAAATATAAAACAGCTCAAAATTTAATCACAAACATCACACAAAACTACAATTGCAACTAAATTAAGACGTCTCTATCTGATGATCGAGAATCCCTCAGAGGAGGTAACCTACGGTTGCTAACGAGGCTTCCCACAGTCTTGATGATCGGGAATCCCTCGGAGGAGGTAACCTACGGTTGCTAACGAGGCTTCCAATGGTTTAAATGAAATCAAAATTTAATCACAAACATCACATAAAACTACAACTTCAACTAAATTAAGATGTCTCTATCGATGATGGGAATCCCTCGTAGGAAGTAACCTACGGTTGCTAACGAGGCTTCCTACGGTTCAAATGAAATTATGGAACTCATTAAGTTGATTTTAGTAAGTTCATTTGGACTAAGTGAATCGAATAGAAAATAGTGGTGCCGGAACAAGGGAACCGTAGGATCCTAACTGGTGTCGCTCTAATCAACTTTAATATGCCCTCATAAAATTTAAAGAACTTCAACCATAGGGCCACCTGATTTGACATTATAATTAGACACGCTAGACAACTCAAAATCGTCGCGGCAAGGAGCTTGGAGCTAGCATGGTGGGCAGCACGACCATCTTCAACAACAAAACCTGTTGCGGCAAGGAGCTTGGAGCTAGCATGGTGGGCAGCACGACCATCTTCAACAGCAAAACCTGTATCCTCAGCTAAACCAATCTTCCTTCCTTAGACTTAAACAATAAAGCCATAGGACTTTGAGGTTGCTTGCTTATGCAACGTAAATCCTCACGTTATCTTTAGGCCTTTGCATAGCCCTGCTATACAATATCAGCCCTAACTCGTCTTAAGATTCTGAGATTGTCGTTCGTAACGACCTAAATTCTCACATCTTTCAGGCTATTTATATGATCGTTTCACATGAATGTAAGCAGTAACTAATAAAATTGGCAGGATGAAACACCTAAATATTTCTCCTCAAAACTAAAGCCAAACAATTTGATAGCTTGGGAAGTCACCGAGGTTCTCCTCTGGATCCATGACAACCCTTAGTTCTTCTTCCTTTGGAAATAGCTTGGGAAGTCACCGAGGTTCTCCTCTGGATCCATGACAACCCCTAGTTCCTCTTCCTTTTTTGGGATGTCACCGAGGTTCTCCTCTGGATCGATGACATCCCCTAGTTTTTCCTCCTTTGGATTCTACAATAAAATGTTTTAAATTTGAACCAATACCCTTTCACACCTCTACGTTCGATCTCATTGAAGAGTCCTACCATTTGAAAATCCTTGAAAATAATATTTCCTAATTTTTATCGAGTCTTCTTAGGTGACTTTAGCCATTGGAGATGTAATTAACTATAGGGGCTTACCCTTATAGGAAGCATGTCCGAACCCAGCTTAATATAAACCTTATTTAATCCTTTATATTAAATAGGGGAACTTGTCAGCAAATACAAAGGTTTCGCAGGCCAAACAAACGTCATACTTTCCTTAGTTTATTTGATCGAGCCTCATCCTCAAGTCTTGCGGGGATAGATAAAGGATTTTAGGTACAATGCTCATTCATTTTAAACTATGAAAAATATGGTGTCAGTTTCATTTCATACTTCAACATCCTTTCGAAGCGGATGATGGGATTTCAATTTCGGTGACCGACAACTTCTTACGGGCAACTCCCCATAAACCAACCCAAAATAGCGCCGACAGCTTCTGGCGACTCCGCTGGGGATGTGCTTTTCTCTCCATATAAATCAAGAAATATTATTTTAACACATCGATAATGTGTCCATGTCCCTCTTGGACCAAATTACCCTTCTTTCGTTGACATACTTTACCCATTTCTATCTTGGGAAAGTACAGCCAACTCCTTGGACTTCAGGACTAGCTGTTTAACCATCTTTGAACAGAGGGGTTCAGAAGGCCATTAAGGACTTCTTAAATTTTTATATGGGGTCGGATCCCCAATAGGTGTGTCGGTGGACTACTTCCACCTGGGCATTCTTTGCCACTAATTGGGTCCCGCACTAGGTCCTAAAATTTCTTCACATCTTCCTTCCAAATTTGATTTGCCATTTTGCAAATTAAACCAAATCGTGTTGTGCTGCGCGCACTTTGAAATTTTGTTATATTAATTAAATCTTACACCTTTTTAAATAAAGAGGTTAAAAAATACCCATAAATTAAGACCCGCCCGGTCTACAGATCAACCTCTATTTTTAGTGATTGCACTAAAGATTACAAGTTTTTTTTGGTCATGAAGCTAACCCTAAAACTTTATGTTTTAAAGCCCGCTGCAATGGCCTACTCAACGCTGACCTTTTCCTACAACCTGCCAACGGACTGCAGCGCCCGTAATGTCGCTCCCACCATCAAGTTTGGAGCTGGATTTGAAGACCTCGAGGTTATCCTCAGGAAAGCCCCATTCTTGGTAATGAAGTGCTCCGAAAATGCAAGAACCGTCTGCATAATTCAGCTTAAACTGCCTTCAGGACTTCCCTTCCTGCAAGAAGGCTAAAATTAGTGCCGTCGTGACACCCGTCAAGCCTGCTATCCTTGCTGCTGCCAAGAGGAAAGAAGTGATGGTCGTTGAAGACCCGACTGAGGGATTAACTGTCCCACCATCTGTATTTTAAATCGGGTCAAGCTCAAGGACTGTACCACTGACCCGGACTCAAAGGAGGAACCCCAATAGAAGAGTTCAAAGGGTCATCAAAGCCCATACTCCTAAAAACACACCTGTTGAAGAGGAGCCTCATGAAATTGAAGAGGTGTTACCATAAATTTATCCACTCCTATGAGGGAGTAGATTCCATCCTCTGACAGACACTGATGGATATGAGAGTATCCAGATAATTGCTGCCGCATTACCATCACTTCATGGACATGGTGAGGAGGGAAAGAGGTTTACTCCTATCACCTGAGTTAGCACATTTTTTAGAAGGCTTGCTACCGAGGAAGGATGTTCTGTTAGTGAATTACTTAAGTGAGCGGGACATGCAATTTTCCATTGTACGAAGAAAAAAATTTTGAAGGATGTTAAGTCCTTTAAAAAGTCTCACATGTCGACTGAAAAGTCACCTACCCATATTCCCATCTGGTTCCGTTTGGGAAACCAATTTGATACTGCTATAGTCACCACCGATCATACCACCACCAGGACCACAGGTCGCCTACCGATTAAGTCGAGACTGGGTCCAAAGATCTTACCCGTCATTCCAGCAATCCCAGAGATAAAGACAAGACGGTTACCTGACACTGTAGCTGGTCTACACCACTGGGAGCATACCTTCCCTCGACATACCGATGTCTCTACTAAGACATCCCATCCTAAGACATCATCATCATCGAAGAAGAAGGTATGGGTACCCAAGGTCGCGGCACTGATACAGTTCAGTGAGCCTGTAGGACAGGAAGTAAAACGAGTGCCTGAAATATTTGACATCATCACCACAATAGCCAGCGAGATGGAGGAACAAGTAGAGGATGCCCATCAGGGTCCTCCAGATCTTAAAGCAATCAAGGAATCGATAATTGAGGAAAAAGTTAAGAAACTCAGGATCGAGATTTCTAAGTTAGCTTAAGAGCACGGAGTTTCCGTCAATAGTGACAATGAAGAATTTGATTACAATGATTACCTGGAGGAGGAATTCATGGACGTCCATGTGATCAAAACCAGAGCTACCACATCTGCGCGCGAGGTTCAACCTCACACCGAAGAGAACGCTGTAGATGAGCTGCGTAGGGTTATCCTCCTAAGGGATGAACAAGTCAGTCTACTGGAGAAAAGAATAGAAGAGATGACTGTAGCTATGACCGCCATGGCTACCATTCAGGGGCAATCACAAGCACAAAGATTGACTTCTCCAGAGATTAATCAGCCAGAAATCATACACATCACAGATGAAAGAATGGAGGCTACTTCGGCAGAAAAAGATGAACAACCAAAGAAGGATTCTCCATTAGGTGCCCTGCTAGAAAAAGAGTTCAAGCAAATGGTTGAACAAGTACGGGATGCCTTAGCCCAGTCCAAGGGCAATGCATCAATTTTAAAGGGTAGAACTTACCCGGAGGAGTTGTGCCTTTACCAAAGGGTTTTGTGGCCCCAAACTTCAAGATATTCGATGGGACTAGAAATCCCAGACAACACATAGCACATTTCCGAGTTAGTTGTGGCAACACAAGGAAAAATGAATCTCTACTCTGCTAGCAGTTTGTCAGCAGCATGTCAGGGATTGCTTTCGACTGGTACGCTGACTTGCCCAATGAGTTATTTAAAACATTTTTTAAGTTAGAATAGTTATTTGTGAAAAGATTTACCGGGGTACAACATCATGTGTCTATCGGAGAGCTCATGATGGAGAAGCATAAGCCTAGTGAAACCTTGGCAGACTATATTTTGAGGTGGAGAAACCTTAGCATTAAATGTGAACATTAGCTACAAGAACATCAAGCAATTGAAATTCTACTCAAAAGCATTCATGGGCCAGTAGTTTTCATACTTAAGGGACTCACCATCAAATCCTTTGAGAAGCTACTCAGTAAAGCCAATAGTCTTCAAGAAGAAATGAAGCACATGGAGCCACATGAGGCAGTGACCAGAGTGTTCGAAAAGAAATCAGGGGTAGTCGCAACTGTCGACCAAGGAAAGCAACTGATAAAGATATATGCAGAAGAGCATAGCAAGTCTTCATTGCAGTACTCTCAGAAACAAAGCAGTCAATCCAACCAACGGCCGCCTCAGGAGGGATCACCTCGAACAGCGGGTAAAAGAATATCCCTGTTAGAGCGACAAAAAGTTGTTTACTTCTTCAAGGATGAGGCCGTACTAAAAATATTCAAAAGCTTGATGAAGAAGCCATAATTCAAAATATCGGATCCAAAGAAACCCGAAGAGGTGGATAAGAAGAATGAACCAAATTATTGCTTATACCACCGGTTGCTTGGGCACACTACAGACAAGTGTTTCGTTTTTAAGGACTTGCTCGAGAAGACCTCAAGGAAGAGAATATAACAATCTCGAAGGAGTATTTGAGAGAACCTGAAAAAGGTTCCATAAACATGGTTTCAGCTGAGTCAATCTCCTCGATCGATCTGTATATTGGAACAGACAGATGGAGTACAACTTGGGATGAACTCAAGTGGGTCCTTAATCCAATACAGGATTCATCAAAACAAGCTTCTACGAACACCGAAGAAGAATGGAATGAGGTCTGGAGCAGATCGTAAAAGAAAATACTGAACAAAATACAGTCTGCATCAAAACAAGCCTCCATTCAGAGTCCGCAGCATACCGAGCCCGAGATGAAGAGTTCGCCAGGAGATCCGTCAACGTTAAGGACAAAGAACAAGAAGAAGAAAAGCGTCACTACCAAGATTGATAACACATGGGGTAGGATATGGGCTACCTCTACTAGACTGGTTATCTCAGATTTGGGGAAGAAAATCTTCGAACCCTTGACTTTGTATGATTATCTTTTTGTCCCTCCGGGGTCTTATGAATATAATGGCTGTGATTCCGGCTACGTTTTAACTATTTTTGGGAATAACGTAATTGATTCTGACCGATCTAGCTATGATCTCGATCCTCAAATCGTACTCGAGTCTGATAAAATCTTTGTTAAGTCCAAAGAAGACATCAATGATACCGTTTATGACAACTCCGATAACGAAGAGCCAACTTTTGAGCATCATGGTACACCGCTTGCCATCAACTTAGATCTTTTCGATGAAGAGGAAGAGACACCGGAAGACTCAATAATGATACCTCAAGAAGAGGAAATAACAGAAGTCAACATAAGGAGCGGAAAAGTGTTACCACCAAGAACAACTCCAACTGATAAAGGAAAACAAATAATGACTCGAGAAGAGATACCCCCACCTCTGCCAGTGGAAGAACCACATAATCAAGATAACGGAGGATCATGCAAAGTAGACTATGACGTGCTAGCTCATCTTAGGAAGTTGCTTTCCCGACTAAGCATCTACGACGCTCTGATCCTGTCAAAGGAGATGAGAGAATCTCTGGTTAGCCCGATTAAGCATCTACGACGCTCTGATCCTGTCAAAGGAGATGAGAGAGTCTCTGGTTACAGCTTTGCTTGATCCAGAAATTTGCTTAGCTCAGTTGGCTAGCACCTCCTCAGATGAAGTTTGCTCGTTGAGAGAACAGTCAGGGGTAACCTTCACAGATGAAGACTTTATGAAGTTTGCTCATTGAGAGAACAGTCAGGGGTAACCTTTACAGACAAAGACTTGCTGCTCGGTACCGCCGACCACAATCGTCCGCTCTACATCTTCGTCAGCATCGGCAGATTTGTGTTTTCTAGAGTTTTAGTGGATCCTAGGGCATCTCTGAACTTGATGAGCCTACGGACATTGACCTATTTGGATATTGAAGCTCAGGAGCTTACGACCGATAAAATGATGTTAAGAGGATTCAGCTAGAAGGGAGAAAGAACTCTTAGATCAATTACATTGCTTATTAAGGTTGGAGAACTCGTAACAACTGCTAAATTTCATATCATCAATGGAGAGACCTCTTTTAACGCTCTATTGGGTTGACCATGAATTCATGAGCACAATATGGTTCCATCATCTCTACACCAGTGCATCAAATACCGTAAAGATGGTAAGGGAGACCTAAAACCATTTTCAATGCACAAAGTTGGTATCCATGAAGATGCTGCCTACTACGCTCCTCCAAAGAAGACTGTCTTCTTGCACGAGATTCTGACAAAGAAAGATAAAGATTCAGAAGAATCACAAAAGGAAGCCATACAACTCTGCTTCAACAACCTTCTACCATTCCCTTACGACGAGTTGGTGGAGGTTCTTCTAGTTCACGCACCCGAGGTCGAGGCTAGGGACATGGATGAGGAAAGATCAATTTAATTGTTGAACGGACTAGGCTAACTATCAACATTGGTGATGAAGATAGTTCCAAAGACGAAATAATGATGAAAAAGCAGAAGAAACCTCAGTACGAGATATCCTTAGAAGATACAGAAAAGAATGAATATGAAATAATGTATGATCGGATAAACCACTATGTGAATACTATGATCCTTACTCCGATTCTCCCACAAAAGGTTGAGAGTTTAGAGGTCAAGGAAGTCCGTAGTGTTGGTTCAAAGCCGGTCAAATTTTACCGTGCTTCTACCTCTACCAAGCTTGAAAAACATGTAAATTTGGATGTTGATTCTAATGAATTAATGGAATTGCCTTTTGGTTACTTCTCGCTTTGTGTTCAAAAGTTAATTCAATAGAGAAACTTACCAAAATAAATGCCAAAAGATAAATTTCAAATTTTTGAAAAACTATGGAATGCTAAGAGTCAAACTCCCAAATCAAAAGAAGGTCTTGGATTTGGTACAGTTGGGCCAGTCAATGATTCTGAATTTTGCATGGTTATTACTAGTGAATCAAAAGAGGATTGCCTCGATATAGAGGATGACTATAATGATCAACCAATAGAAGATGCTCCGCCAGAATTTGAGGAGGAAATTAAATCCACCGTTGATGAATTGAAAGAGATTAACCTCGGGACTGAAAAATGACCCCGACCTACATTTATCAGTTCTCTACTTAGTGACGAAGAATTTGAAGTATTGGTCAAATTATTAACATAATTCAAAGATTGCTTCGCATGGAGCTACGATGAAATATCAAGATTGTCAGCAGAGGTTGCAGTCCATAAACTTGGGGTGGACAAGAATATAACCCCAGTAAAATAGGCTCCCAGGAGAATGCGCCTTGAAATAGAGCAACAAGTCATCGCCGAGGTAAAAAAGTTGATAGATGCCAACTTTTTTAAAGAAGAGCAATACCCCACATGGTTGGCTAACATTGTACCTGTTAAGAAGAAAAATAGACAGATCTGCATTTGTGTCGACTTCAGAGATTTGAACAAGGCATGTCCAAAAGACAAGTTTCCACTACCTATACCAAAAATGATGGTGGACATCGCTTCGACACATGAAATTTTCTCCTTCATGGACGGATCGTCGGGATACAACCAAATCAAGATGGCTCTCGAGGATGCAGCGCTTACAGCATTCAGCACACCAATTGGAATTTTTTGCTACACAGTGATGCCAATCAGCCTAAAGAATGCCGGAGCAACATATCAGCGTGCAATGACGAAGATTTTTGACAACCTCATTCACAATCAAGTAGAATGCTACGTGGATGATCTAGTTATCAAAAGTAAATGAAAAATAGATCATTTGTACGATTTGAGGATTGTGTTCGAATGGTTACCACGGTATGACCTTAAAATGAATCCCTTAAACTGTGTCTTTGGTGTTACCTCTAGGAAATTTTTAGGATTCGTTGTCCATCATTGGGGAATCGAGATCGACCCAGATAAGATTAAAGCTATCTTGGAAATGCCTCCCCTTAAAACCTTGAAATAACTACGTTCCTTCCAGGGGAAGTTGACATATCTGAGACGCTTTATTTCTAATCTCTCAGGTAGGTGTCAGCCTTTCTCGGCATTAATTAAAAAGGATGCCAATTTTATTTGGGAAGATAAATGCCAACTAGCCTTTGACAATATTTAATGACACCTCCTGTTTTGGCAGGCCCTATCCCGGGGAAACTGTTAATACTTTATACCGTGGCTTTGGATGACTCTCTTAGAGCCCTCTTAGCCCAAGTCAATGATGAGGGCAAAGAAAATGCACTCTACTACTTGAGTCATCATCTAATACGACGGAGGTAAGATATCCACCTATTGATAAGCATTGTCTGACATTAATTTTTGCCGCCCAAAAGCTTGGACATTACATGCTTTCTCATAAGATTACTCTGATTTTGAAAGTTAATCCATTGTAATATTTGATGAGCTGACCAACACTCTTTGGACGTTTAACAAGATGGTCAACAATTTGATATAATATTTGTTCCGCCTTGTGCTATCAAGGGACAAATACTAGCAGACTTTCTCGCTGCACACCCACCCAGCTGGGTCCTCTCTTAACGACAAGTTACCAGATGAGCAGATACTACAAATGGAATTTTCTAATACGCAATGCTGAGAAATGTACTTCGATGGTGCTTCGTCAACCAGGAAAGACAAAGGATCAAGCACAGTTATACCAGGAAAAGCAGAGATTGGTTTGATCTTTATTACGCTAGATAAGGGTATGTTGAGGTTCTCATACCACCTGACAGAGCCGTGCACCAACAATGAAGCAGAATATGAAGCCTTAATCACCGGATTGGAATTGGCAATCTCAATGGATATAACGAACATTGCCATTTATGGTGACTCTCAACGGCATTGGCAATTTCAATGGATATAACGAACATTGCCATTTATGGTGACTCTCAACTTGTCATCCAACAAGTCACCGGACAATATAGAATTCTGAAACCAAGACTAGCAGAGTACCATCAGTACACAATGAAGCTCCTGGAGAAAATCCCTTACGTGACTTTCTACCGGATTCCTTAGGGAGATAATGCTCATGCCGACGCTTTAGCAAAACTTGCTAAGGAAATGGTATGTCCCCCAAAGGATTCCATCAAAGTCACGGTGCAAGAAAGACGAGTCTTGTCTTGAAATGACTTCAAAACTCTACACAAGCTTGGGAAAGAAGAAACAATAAATACAGTTGCATATATATACGAAGATTAGCGTAAGCCATTAATAGAATATTTGCATACTGGAAAACTACCAGAAGACAAGTCTGAGGCACACCACATCACAAGAAGGGCCATGTCTTATGCCCTGGTGGGAAATGTTATCTACAGAAGATCGTTCGACCAAATGTGGCTACGGTGTTTGGGCAGAGCCGAGACACAGAATATTGTCAAAGAGGTACATGTAGGATTGTGTGGTGCTCACCAGTCAGGGTCAAAAATGAAAATTAAGATCAAAAGACTCGGATATTATTGGCCAGCAATGATGTCCGATTGCATGGATACAGCCAGAAGATGTCACCAATGCCAGGTGCATGGGGTGGTCTTACACCAGCCTCCNGCATGGGGTGGTCTTACACCAGCCTCCGAATGTGCTACACCCAACTGTTGCCTCATGGCCATTCGAGTGTTGGGGCACAGACATAATAGGTCCAATAGACCCTCCATCTTACAAAGGACACAGTTTCATACTTGCCGCTACAGATTACTTCTCCAAATGGGCAGAGGTAGTACCGTTACGTGACGTTATGACACAACACGTCCTTCAATTTGTCAAAAGCCAAATTGTCTACGTTTCGGAGTACCGCGAAGAATAATCTCTGACAATGGGATAGCTTTCAAAAGTACAAAGATCAATAATTTTATCAGAAGACATGGGATAGATTGGAGATACTCTACAATTTACTATCCTAGAGCAAATGGTATGACTGAAGCATTCAACAAGACACTGGTACAGATTTTGAAGAAAACACTGGATGAAAATAAAAGGGATTGTCAACAATTTCATCAAAAGACATGGGATAGATTGGAGATACTCTACAATTTACTATCCCAGAGCAAATGGTCTGGCTGCTTCAACAAGACACTAGTACAGATTTTGAAGAAAATGCTGGATGGAAACAAGAGAGATTGACATAACAAATTATCAGAAGCCTTATGGGCCTACTGAACGACTTTGAGGACTCCCACTTAGTGTACACCTTATATGCTCGTGTACGGGACCGAGGCCGTGCTACCGCTAGAAATCCAGACACCATCTCTCAGCGTCGCCATTGCCAACCAACTCACAATAGAAGAAAGTGCAAAACTCAGACTTGAAGAACTGGAGAGTCTCGAGGGAAAACAACTAGAAGCACAACAACATTTGGAGCTCTACCAGGCAAAGATGGTACAAGCCCATGACAAATTGGTCCGCCCAAGGACATTCAAAATTGGTGACCTCGTGCTTGTGCTCAAAAGACCCATTCTTGCTCGCCGCAAAAATAGGTGGGAAGTTCAAGCCAACTTGGGAGGGACTATTTGTCATTGAGAAGGTCTATACAGGAGGAGCCTACCCGTTAGTGGACTTTCGGGGTGAAAGACCCATGTTACCGATAAACGGACGATACCTGAAATCTATTACGCAACCTGATGCTGCTTGATGCCGCTTGCCTCTGCTTGCTTTGAAAACTTTGAAAATTTGATTGTTTTAGGGTTATCTATGTGGCCAAATGTCTAGGATTGGATCCAAATTTTGTAATTAACCTCATTATAATAAAAATTTTAAAAAGATTTTTGAACTTTACACGTTTTCTTTTCTACTTTTGAATTTAAATACCCTACTAAATTAAACAAAACTCACATGTAAAATGAATAATCCTCTTCACCAAAACAAACTAAAATTTACTTTGATAAATACTTTTTTTTGTTCTTGTTCACGCCAAACTTCAGCCCACTGACATTCTTTTTCTGTCGTCTGCAGAAAAATGGCAGGACAAAGGCTGATCTTTGCCTTCCAAGGCGGCTGGAACCTCGCACTGAATGAAGAGATGGCGCCGCAAGGAGGTGTCATAGATTTCAACCAGGTTGATATGGACTATGAGAGTCCTCTAATCGACGTAGTCAACAATAAAGAAAAGGAGGGATTGCCTTCACTGTTGAGGGTGACCACTCAAGATAATGTGTCACACAAAGGTAAAAACGTGATAGCGGAACAAGATCCTATGGAGGGGCCCAGCTGTTTGCCCTCCATAGTAGCAACTCTAGCAAGGGACCTGATAGCCGCCCGTAATGAACAATTACCGAATACTCTGCTCTGCAAGACGCAACGCAGAAATGCCAGCCAAAATAAACAGAGAGCCTTTCTGCGACAGGAACGCAAATGCCAGAGAGACATGAGCAGTTTTCTTACCCCCATTCCTGAGGGACATATTTACGACCCAGATCTAAGAGAAACTTCTACCAGCCTGCCCACCACAGATAAAGAGTCAGTATTTGTGATAGAATAAGATGTGCTCCCAGTTCCAGATACCTTATGCAGAGGTTGCCCAACGTGCAACGTTGAGGTACCAGCTGGAACATCAGTCACGGGCACATTTGTAGAATGCCTGGATTGTAACGTTCTGCATCTACAGTGTTCAGTACATTAGAAGAGTACACTTCAAGCACCAATGAGTCTCAGACTCCAGACTTCGTGACAAATGAACCATATGTCTGACTAGGGACGGATCAACATGCACCATGGAGCCCAGGGTCATACATCCCACTAGAGGCTGAATATCATATTCCGGACCGACCAACACCAGTTTGGGTCCCCACCGTGGCCCGAAGGAAGGAACACCCGCAACAGCTGCCAGCTCCTGGTATGGTAGAATACTACAAGATAAGCAGAGTAAATAAAAGAGAATTCAAGTTCTATGAAGAGGTTCAGGGAAAGTTCATCAATATATTGGAAGTCCTTGAGCTATATACCAAGGTTTTCTCTGAGAATGATGAAAGAAGTATTCTGAACTGCATCTTTGATTTAAGAGATAGAGGTCGAGTGGGCCTTCCCATGGAGAGACCATATTTTGAGCCGAAGTAATGGATGAGGGGAAAGGGAAGAATCACCATCTAGTGCGGCTGTTGCTACAATTTTATGATTGAGAGACAGGGGAATCTGCTTGGGATCCTCAGATACGACCAAGTGGACCCGTTACCACCAATGATAAAATGGATGATCAAGAGAATGGTCAAGTAGAATCTTCTACCCGCTACTTACATTCCCAACAGTTGCATTATTAACATTTATGAAGAGGGTGATTGCATTCCTCGCACATCGACCATCATGATTTTGTGAGACCTTTCTGCACCGTCTTGTTTATGAGTAAAAGCAATATTCTATTTGGAAAATAAATTGATATAGTCGGACCTGGTGAATTCTGAGGTTCTGTGGAGATTCCTCTTCCAATGGGTTCAGTACTTGTTCTTAAGCGCAACGGTGCAGACGTTGCCAAGCACTGCATTCGAGGAGTACGACACCGTAGGGTGTCTGTAACCTTCCGCAGAATGGACGACAGTAAAATACCGTATGGATTCCAGCAGGACCCATAATTGGAGGAGTTATTTCCATATGAGATATGAGAAGGTTGTACCTCTAAGTGCATGCAAAGGGAATTCTTATCCTGGAGCATGACTTAGAAGGTCTGCTTGATCAGGAGCTCAATATACCAGACACAGACGGTTCACTTTCTTTCTTTTAACACCATGATGTGTATCTGATATATTCAGTCTACGATGTACTCATAGCATGAGATGATTCTCAATGTATTGCAACATGCATTACATGATGTATCTTTTGAGGCGTTAGCCTATGCCTGATTTATGGCATCCCTTTTTGGGGCAAATTAATGGAAATTTCTCTCAAGTTGTGCCTTTTTGTCAATTACCTTTTTGTGCGATGGATGAAAGCCGAGGACCATGCGATGGTTCAGAATTTCAATGACAAAGAACGAAACAACAAACCTTCAACAATAAATAAAACATAAATGAAAAATAATCACAAAAAAATAAACAATAAAATAAATTTCTTTTGAAAATCAACCAATTAAAATTAAAACTTTGAAAACATATTTTGAAGAATTAAATGTGATAAAAACAACAAGAAAATGAAATGAACATGTTGAGTGAATTCTTCCGTTTTTGGAATTTCCTACTCTTTGTGTGCACAACACAACCATCTTTATCTACCTCAACTCTCTTCACATCCCCGCAGAATTTTGCATTCTGCACAAAACTCCAGAAAGCTCTACAAATTTTTTTCAACAAAATCAACCTTTCCACATGACACACTACTGCAAATTCAACACCACAAGCTATTTTTAAATTTCAATCCTTACATCTTCGAATCAGTACCTAAATCCTGATTCTCACATCTTCGAATTGATACCTACATTTTAATTCTCATATCTTTGAATTGATACCTAAATTTCAATTCTCACCATCTTCGAATTGATACTTACATTTCAATTATCACATCTTTGAATTGATATTTACATTTTAATTCTCACATTTTTAGGTCGATATCTAAATTTTAACTCTCTCCAGGAATTGATACCTACATTTCAATTCTCTCATCTCCGGGAATTGTTACCTACATTTCAATTCTCACCATCATCAAATTGATACCTAAATTTTAATTCTCACATCTCGGAATTGATACCTACATTTCAGTTCTCACCATCTTCGAATTGATACCTACATTTTAATTATCACATCTTTGAATTAATACCTACATTTCAATTCTCACATCTCTGAATTGATACTTACATTTCAATTCTCACATCTTCGAATTGATACATACATTTCAATTATCACATATTCGAATTGATACCTACATTTCAATTCTCACATCTTCGAATTGATACCTAAATTTCAATTCTCACCATCTTCAAATTGATACCTACATTTCAATTCTCACATCTTCGAATCGATACCTAAATTTCAATTCTCACATCTACGAATTGATACCTACATTTCAATTCTCACCATCTTTGAATTGATACTTACATTTCAATTCTCACCATCTTCGAATTGATACTTACATTTCAATTCTCACTTCCGAATCAATCCTACATTTCTGATTCATTTCATTCGAGGTCGGTCCTTACATTCTGACACCCTTTTTTGGGAATTGACCTACATTTCAATTCTCATTCCTGAATCAGTCCTACACTTCTGATTCATTACATTCGAGGTCAGTCTTTACATTCCGACATTCTCTTTTGAGAATTGATATACATTTCAATTCTCAGTCCTACACTTCTGATTCAATACATTCGAGGTCGGTCCTTACATTCCGACATTCTCTTTTGAGAATTGATATACATTTCAATTCTCATTCTTATATTTCTGATTCATTAAATTTGAAGTTGGTCCTTACATTTCGACACTCTATTTTGAGAATTGACATACATTTCAATCCTCAGTCCTACATTTCTGATTCATTATATTCGAGTTTTGTCCTTACACTCTGACTCTCTCTCTCTCTCTATCTCTCTCTCTCTTTTTGAATTGATATCAAAATTTTGATTCCCACCTCAAGGTCGACACTTACATTTTGACTCCCATCCTTTGGAAATCTTTGAAATTACATAACTCAAAGTCCTCTCTCTAATCCCCAGCGAGAGTCTCTACTTCTCGACTTGATAAAACACACACTTGCTAATTCCCTGGCGAAAACAAATCACACACACGACCCGACACATATTTTCAGGTATGTTGACTTAGAGGTTGTATTTGTTTTTGTTGATCTCATCGGTCAATGCCAATATGCGCGGTGTGCTTGCCCAACACACCACACCTATTGGGGGTCCATTTATTGACCTCATTTTTGGTTGAGGTTTAGTTTTTTCCCTATTAGTAGCCTAAGGTCTAGCCATAGGATTTTTCCTATTGATTATTCTTAGAAAAATAGACATGGAACCCTCACCATTAGAAATTCTACCCTCTTCTTTACTCAACTTTAAGTGCCACATGTTGGTCTCAACCTCTAGCATTTAGTAGGCGTGATCACTACGGGAGAAACTCAAGATGAGTCACCCTTAGGACTGTTGAACCTTAAGGTTAACCCTGGGTGTTGGTCTGGAGCTAAGGCACTCACCACACTCATCTACACTCATATACACTGAAATTCACTCACAACCCTAAACTCAAATTTCTAGCCTAGATCCCTTGATCTTTTGGGATACTCATGTAAGATGGTCCCCTAAACCACTAGCCCTAGGGCTATGGTTTGGCTCCCTTGACTTTTTGGGATACTCATGTAGATGGTCCCCTAAACCTACTAGCCCTAGGGCTATGATTTGGCTAGAACCACTACATAGAGGGCCCAAAATAGGGTTTCCATTGCTTCATGGCTTATTGGTGATGATTGGTACCTCAAGACCACTATATAGAGGATCCAAAATGGGTCCATGGCTTGTTGGTGATGGTTGGTACCTCAACTCTACCAAAATACCCATCTTGGCCTTTTACCCCTAAAACACCCCCAAATTACCAAAATACCCCTATTGTACCCAAAATTCCAAAAATTCCAAAAATTCCCAAAAAATCACAATAAATCTCAAATATTCCTAATTTCATTTATCTCAACTACCACATGACCCAATTTGGCCAATTTAACCATATTTAACAAAAACCCCCAAATTTGCCTTTAAAGACCCAAATTCCCCAAATTCAATTTAAATGTCCATCAATTTGACCTCAATTTCAATCCTAAACTCAAATTCAATTTTGATATGATCAAATTAAACCAAATTCAAGCTCAATTGGTCCATGATTTGAACCTAATTTTAAGTTAGGTTAAAGCCCTAATTTTGACCATAAGACCTAATCTCACCAAATTGAACCCGCAGCCTAGTCAATTGGCCCCAATTAATGTTGAAAAATCTTGATAACATCCCTATACATCAAAATAAACCATCAATTGACCTTGGTAAATCCTCATATTCATTTGATTTTGGCCTAAATCCAAAATTCCCAAATTTAGCCCCAAATTGGCTA